>SJJU01000876.1:0-24639 GCA_012932125.1 Conopomorpha cramerella
CGAGTAGTTTATACATATTATGAAACCTCATTTTGTAACCTTTAATTTGATATATAAATTATTATGCTTCATACGAACATGCGTGTTTTAATTGGGTAATTACGTGTGACAATACTTATGAACCGACTACGTATATTCCGTATTCTGATGTAGCGCATGGCGTTAGAGCTCAACCCTGGTTTGGGCCCCAATGCTCGCGCGCCGAGGCTCTTAAACATGACGCCTACTTGGCCTGGGTTGCTCCCCGTAATGGCCGGGCATCGGACGTTAGCGTGAGGAAGAGAGCTTTCAACAAAGCTGCAAAGCCCTGTAAGAAGGTACGGAGGCAAAAGATCGTTGTCGCAGTGTACCCTGTCCGAGGCAGCGGTTGAGCAGCGCGGCCTGCCCCGCCAGCAGGTAGAGCGAGGCGCGCGCGAGCCCGCAGCGCAGCGACGGCACCGTGATGTAGCAGTACGCGGCGCACGCGCGCCACAGCCATGCGCCCGACGCGCTCCCCGCGCCCCCCGCGCCGCCCGCGCCCCTCGCGACCCCCGCGACCCCCGCGCGACGTGCCGACAGCGCGCTCACTGCCTGTGGGGAGAGATGCGGAGTTACACTCTATCATCATCAGCCACATAACGTCCACTGCTGGACGAGGGTCTCCCCCAATGAGATGCGCCATTTGAGGTGAAATGCTAGTAATCGCCACGCTTGGCAGGCGGGTTGGCGATCGCAGTGGTGTTGTGGTTTAACTCACAGAGAGCGCTGCTGCCCGTTCTCTGGAGAGCTCCCTCGGTCGCCTCTTACGAGTTCCACTCTATGTACACTGTTAACTCATTATTTCAGAAATTTAAACCGCGTCGATTTATACTCGTAGAAGGTGATAGGACTTTTATGAAGTGAAAAACTAGTCATGAGCGATGGTTGCCGTAGTCACCACGCTTGCCAAGAGACGGGTTGGTGACCACAGTTATGGTTAAATATTGGTTCAACCGTGGCCTGAAACTCAAGACTGTGCTAAAATTATTATCATAGGCTCTGGCACATTGACATGTCAAATGGAAATCGATTATCAATACCTACACCTCTAGGAGTTAGACATAATGTTATATATTTTACTATGTTACTCTGAATAATGCAACTTTTTAGAAGTACTAACATGTACTAGCACAACGAGCACCGCATCAAGCTTGAGGAAGGCAGCTCGGCACTCCACGTAGAAGTTGAGTTGCTGTTCGCAGTCGTCCGCGTAGTGCACCGCCTGGATGAACCTGCTGATGGACTCCGCGCACGCTTTGCTCTCGTCCTCCACTGTCACCGCGCTACACATATTTACGCAACTATATACGTAGTTGGGCTCATCTAATAAGTGAATTCTGACAGATCGACTGACGTGTGTGATAGTGTTGTATTGAAAACATTCGAATGCGTGAGAATCGATGTGTATGTGTAGTGTTTCGCTTGAAGTCGTCATACATATTTTTTATCTCCCAACGGCGACCGTGATAGGCTAAGGTAATACCGTAAAACATTAATTCATCAAAATGGACTCTGTTATATATGTATAACTTTATACATATACATGTGCAAAACATTCATTTTTATTCTACCACACTTACATTCGATTCAATAAGCACGTGTCCAAAATCAAAACGATTCAACTTGATAAATCAACAAAAAAATCCCAGCACAAGATTATTGATGAAAAAGAAACACAAAGGAATAGAATGTTCAGTGCTGTTACCGGCATACATTTTAAGGTTAATTATTTCCGTTCTAAAAATATTCCATGTTTTTCATAGTCGTTCTCAATGTGTCAGAAATCACTTATTAGATGAGCCCAACTATATGTATTGGCAGCATCTGATTAAACATTACGTATAGTTTCGTTTGCTTTTAGAATGCACTTGAGAGCCTATTATTTTGTACTTATATCATTTTCTGGTGATTTAGGAAATGAGAGAACTGCAATATGGCAGCCTGTCACTGATCTCTACAATATACCTGTAGAGTGTAGACGTTTAATGTTTCGAAGAGTATCGATACTTTAAGTAATCATGAGCTAAATCATTTTTTATTCGGGCAAACAACGAAGGTAAGCTGAATGCTTGTTTTTGATTAATCTTCGCGCTATAATACCCGTTTTAAACATTTAAAATCATGAGCTACTTGAACAAATGTATACCTAGTTGCAAAGTTACTCCGTGGCTTCGTAATTTTCCGCGTATAGCAAACAAGACACAACAAGAAAATATTGATACGATCAAGAATCATCGGGCGTGTATCGCTCATCAATCAATCAATCAATCATCAATCCGGAACTACAACTATCGACAAAATCACACTGTGGATGTCAACTGTGTCACATCCCAAATTGATCAGTGCAGAATGGCGCATACTAAATTGCTTCATGTTTTTTGTGCTGATAACTAGTCTAGATAAATATATGTAGAGGTCAGTGCAGACAGTCAAATATATTCTAAAACCTGGATTGTACGTTCGTCGAACTTGTAATGACACTTCCTATGTCCAAATTGCGGTTATCGCAGGGGACAGGATTATATTTTTTAAACGTATCGTTATAGAAATACGATATAAAAGGCAATGATTTAAAATGTTGCCGTGGCAGCGAATGGGATTTAATTGCACGAATTACGATTTAATTTTACATGGCCAGTGCGCGTTAACGAACGGCAAATTCCTTCCTATTCCATCCCACTCTGCGTTGGCCATAAACATCAATATGGCCGAGTTGTCATATTGTGACAAGTATAAAATTATCCTTAATGTCATGTTTCCGTTGCCGACTGTACGTAATGCGTACAACGTACAGAAATACTTTGTCATGATGATGACTTTATTATTTAACTAGTGGATGCCCCGCGATTTCATTCGCGTAGTTTCAGTATGTCATACTATAATCCCCTCTATAATCACTACTAAGTCCCACAGGAACGGGATAAAAGCATCCTATGTTATTCTCCTGGATCTAAGCTACGTCCCCACGAATTTTCTGCCTAATCGGTTGAATTGTTCTTGAGTTATAAGTGTTGTAACAAACCCGTCTTTGTTATATATATATATATATATAGATATATTGAAGTAACTAAATAACATAAACCTAACAAATAACACAAATCTTACGTAATCGAGTCATGTATAATGCAGGACAGGCGCATAAGATTCCCAATGACGATGGGATCCTCGATGTGGTCGCGTGTATAGCGGTCGAAGAACATCTTCAGAACTGTCTTGGCCATCATTGTTCGGGCGCTGGTCGTCTGCACTAGCTCCACTAGAGGCATGAACGCGTCCTGTAATATGTGAATACACAATTAACTCTCTATTTCAACCTTTAGCTATTTATAACATACACTCACTCAGGCTGTGTCCTTATTCCTAATTTCATCAGTTGTAGATCAAAGGACGTTTGAATTATTTTGTACTAAATTTTAATATTTCAGAATTAAATAAAATTGGGATCGAAGATTCCTTACCATCAACATGAGTTCCTCTACGTCTGGTATGGACTTGAGCATTCTTTTGAAGACCAGCTGGAAGTGGCCAGAGAAGTCGTCAGCTGGCTTGCCGCACTTCACCATGTAGCGAATCGTTCCCCGTAGAATTATGTTCACGTGTTGAGACTGTCAACAGTGACAATAACATTACACTGTTGAATTATTCAGGTACATCAGGTATGTTAAACCTGGGGGCCAAGTCTGCTAAACTCTCGCATTTCTGATTTCATTACATTAATTTCACTGTTGTCCGTTAAAGTCAAAACATTTATTTTTCATCTTTATAAGTGCTATAACATACAGATATACAGTAGCATAACACAAAGCTTGATGAACGTCATTTATGACTTTAAAACAAAAGTAATCGTCCCCGGTTCGAATTAATTTCTTTTACTGGCCAGAAGAACCGGGAAGAAACTGGCATCTTTTCAAATCGTAGTAAAACCATTTTCAGGTACGATTCCAGAGCGATGCAACTACCAGAGTGTAGTAGACTTAGTTAGGCCCCTGGAACGGTGTCAAATGACAAAGATACTTAAAGTATCAAAGTACTCCACTTTCCACTCTCTAGTGTCAGTTGGATAACCCTATTCATGGGATAAACATTATACGCGGCTAATCCCGTCGTACCGAGACTGTGACTCCTGTTAGAATCAGGGTATTTATAAATTGCTCTGCATTTATAAAAGAGTTCACCAGTGACAACTGGGTTAGATCATAAAGTCACTAAATAATTAACCAAAAGACAGTTTGCAAATAAAAAGGTACAATCCTCGTAAGGGATACTTACAGATAAATGTTTGCAAGCAAATTCGAGCCACGGTTCCAAAACCTGCAGGAAGTGATTGGGGTATTCAAGGCTAATCGATATGGGCCACCACGCCTGTATGAGAGTTTCACACGGCACTTGTTGATAGCCGTCCACTGTGCACAGGTGCTCGCCAAGGGACGCTAGTACGTCATTTATTAATACTGCAAAAAATACGACAGTACAATCGTTTTATTATTAGCATTATTATTTACACGAGATATGGATTTACATTTAGGTGTGAAATGATTAGATTGAGTTGTGAAATATAGGGTAGGTAGTTGGGCTTGCCATCCGAAGGCTGTACTTTCAAGTACTTCTTTATATAATATCCATATTCGTCATGACCCATATATTTTACATTATGTTTATTTTTTTAATTTATTTATTTACACACACTTTAACATAATTACAGGTAAGCTCATTGCGATATAAAAGCAAAATATAGGAAGAGAAAAAAAAATATTTACAGGTATCTGTTAAAATTGTAGATAAGTATTAAAATAACTAATTATTTACTTTCCAGACAAACTTACATGCTAGATTAAAATAATTATTAAATATAGTTAATATAGTACATCAATGCCTTAGTGAACTCGTTCGTTGAACATGCAAATATATCAATACCGGAGCTGGACAAAGTGTTAAGCGTGCGGATGTTCACGTTTATCTGGTGCTATGAGTTGTAGCGGCTTCTTTCAAATATAGGTACTAATAACGATTTCTGGTGCATCACGACACAGCACATTAGACAAATGTGTATGTTGCTTAGTAATCATAATAATTAGTTTAGACGTACCCATTTGTTCAGCAGACTTCTGAATTAATTGCAATATAGTTTGCGCCTCGTTTATTACGTTCTGTGCATCGAAAGACGTTAAGATGCAAAGTAAAAGCAATTCACTGTAAATATTAAAGTAATGTGTTATACATTAAATTCGTCATCAAAGCAAGATTAGATGATAGGCAAGGCTATTACTAGTTAGAGTATTACGTTTTTCGTTTTAATTTAATCGAGATTTACATTAAATCTCGTCATAGACTTTTCTTGTAAATAATAACTGTTTTTCTTGGTTGAATGAATAAGCAGTATAAATAAACGATCAGTCAATAACTCCAGCTTTTTACTCTCTGAATCCCACCGAAGGGCGTCCGAGTCAACCAATGAATCCAACTGGGGTACGAGCGTTTCATCATTCTTGACAGTATAAGTACGCTTGGATAACTATTTCCTCGTACTTACTTGTGTTCTAAGTTCGTACAACATTCTAGTAATTCTTTCATTAAAGAGCTTTTACATCTATTGGAACACAACGTCCCAGTGATCAGCAATTCTATTGCGGGTATATGAATACCGATGTATTTCCCAAAGCACAGTGATTGATTTTCGTGTTTTGACTTATATGCTGGAATGAATATCTGAAAATAGTGAAAGAGTTGGTAACAAATAACTTGAGTTAATAAATATTATACTGACATACTGCTGATTAAAATACCTGATAGTAATCATCTAGAAATTCCTTAAGATTGTCATAAAAGTGTTTGTCAGCGTCATCGATGGTCTTAGCAGCGACTCGGCACAAATAGACCCTTAGATAAAGTGCTACAAGAGGGTCTGCCACACCTCTGATCATTGTGGTTAGCCTCTCAATGCACGATTTGATTTCCGTTTTAGACAAAAATCCGTAGCATTTGACCAACGCTATCTCCATAAAGAGCCGTGGCAAAAGCTCCCTTATAGAAGCCATTTTATACATCCAATTTTGGCAAGTTTCTTTCGCTTGTTCGGGCACTTGTTTCGGATCTATATCTTTGACATTCTTAGTTTGTCGAGACCTGTGAACATTTATATTTGTAGTGCAAGTATCGCTGCCATGTACGGGCGTACCTCCAACGAGTTGTTGAGCATATTTCCCTCTCCCTCCCCCTCTCTCTCTTGCTCTCTCTCTCTCTCTCGCTCTCTCTCTCTCTCTATCATATCACATCGCCGAGAGGGGGATAGAAAATGTGAACTTCACTGGAAGTGTGTACTTCCAGCACACTTACACAGACGTGATCTAGTCGCCGTTACCTAGCCAACACATCATTTGCTATGATCGGTTTCCCACCGAGTTTTCATCAAGTGGTGGATGGAAATAAATTCAAATATTACACAACTGGTGGCTGGTCAGACTCCACACAATATGCGACAACTAGGTAGTAGGCCATAACTGCTCTAACCTAACTTGCATAATGTAAATAGAATACATACCCAAAACTTTTATCACTTAGACGTTCAAACACCATTTCTCCAAAGGTGTCTAGTATATCTGTGATCAAAACATATTTACTGGGATAGAACTGCATTACATTTGTATCAGATAATAATTTAGAACACTGTATTGCAATTTTAAATGCTTTTACTCTTTGCTCTGTGTCCCAGGCCTGAAAATAATTATGTTATTACAACTATGAGATAAGCTCATACTTAATATTAATTATATCAGATACTTTGCATATGCACCTTCTTAATTTCCTCATTGAGCACATTAATTTTCGTTACAAATTCTTGTTGACTTAACCCCATGGTCTTTCTTATAGTTCCTTCTTCAAAATCATCCAATTGCTCCAGCCTGTGTTTTACTTTCTCATTTAAATTAGACACTTGCCTAATCAGAGCTGTAAAAGTTTTAACTAAGAAAACAAAAAAAAAACAAAAAGAAACAAAATCGATTTTAAAGATTAGTTTTTATAAAAAATGTGTCATAAAAGTCCACTTTTTAATTCAGAAAATATATTTACCCTTTTCCCCGCCAGGTAGGAAACTGCTTGTGATAGTCAACTTTTCCCCTGTTGTATACTTGTTTAGTATACTTGCACGTTTCAGTATCCATATTTTACCAAATTGTTTGTTCTGGCTAATTTCAACAGTCTCATAATTCTGAAAATTACATAATGTTCAAGTTTAAAAATGTTTATATTAGATTCCAGTTCTAGTTCCTTCTCTTCAATGGACCTAGTTTCCAGACAGAGCCTAACTCAGGGACTCTATAGGCTGGACACCATTTGCCATCCATAGATGACATTCATGCATACCATTATTGAAATACATTACAATACTTTAAAATGATACTATGGGCATAGTAAGGGACTTCATTGCACTGTATTAAAAGTCCTAATCCCAATGTACATTTTGAAACTGAGGCACATCAATATCTGTGAATACAGCTTGGATGAAAGAACTCTAGATCACATCTTCTTTTCATGTCCCAACTAACTTCCAACATATATAGATATTTATAGTTAACTGCCTAAAATTAATATCTTTATTCCTATAAACTTTCTTAGCTAAAATTTTTTTCTCAGATATAGCAGTAACATTAGTGAAATACATGTAATTTAGTTACTTACATACTTAAATCTTCCCTAAATCTCAATTTTCTTTTAAAATTTTAAACCTTTTTTTATTTACACATGTTTCACCAATACTGTGTCTGTGGTGAAAAAAAGGCTTTGCTATGCCGCAGCACTCGCACTACAGCAAGGCACTAGAATGCCACAATCACCAGACAGCAAAAACCCTTACTGTGCCATCTCGGTATGTGTTGGCTTTATGAGGTTCCTAGTGATTACATTGGCTGATCCATGAGGCACCAGTGTCTTAGGTCACTTTGGATGTTGCTGACAAGTGGTCTGGCAGAATTGTAAGATACCATGAGGAATAAACCAAAGTATATTATTAAAGTAGAATCTCAAAAATTCCTTGCTTTACTATGTATGTAGATTCTTAAAAAAGATTTAATTCAGTGTTACGTCTGTAGGTGAATCTTAATAAATAAATTAAAAATTACAAACCTCTTCCAAGTCAAGTTGTTCAAATCTCATTAGTGGATCACTCTGATCTATTGCATTGCTCCATTTGTTAAGTTTTTCTAGGAAATCTTTGCTGGAACTTTGTTTCTGAAACATAAAAATATATATAAACATATAAATCTTGTAATCATCTATACTAATATTATAACTCCGTCTATCTGTCATGCTTTCAAGCCAAAAGTACTTACTGAACCAATTTAAGTGAAATTTAAAGTTTAGAGCCTGAGAAAGGACACAGGCTAGTTTTTATGCCTATCCTGTGGGATGCGTCACTAAATAAAGGGTGTTATAGTTTGCATGAAATACTGAAACTATGCTAATGAAATCTCGGGTATCCACTATAAATTGGGGATCCTACTTATTCAATTTTGATAAATAAAAATTTGGTATGTTTAATTAATCCCATAATAATGTATAATTAATCCCACAGCACTTTTCAGACATTAGATTTAAATTAGATTAGAATCAGGCTGATCATTTTTTCTATAATATGGCAATATTTGTTACATTGATTGAGGATACTTCTTATTCAGATTACTTATATTTATTTCATAATAAACAGCATGCACAAAAAATTTCAAGTTTTTTAATTTTATACCAGGCCCTGTATAATCTTAATCTAAGTAAGTTTTCATAAAATATCTCACCACAGTAGATGATAAGGGATGATTAGATACTTCAAAGCTGGGATATTTATGTGATGCACAAGGTAACTTTCTAAGACTTTTCCTGGTAAAAAAATGATTATATTATGTTAAAAGAAAAATACATTATGTGATGAAGGTAATAGAAGTAGTTCTTATAAACTTCTGAAGTAGACACACCATTGGTAATATGAGGGCATTTTGCCTTGAATCTTAATGCTAAAATTGTCCAGGTTTATTATAGCTATTTACTATTCGCAGCTATCCCGTTCAAAATCAAAGAAAATCACAAAACCAAATAACAAGATAAAGCCCAGACCAGAGTGATGGCTTTTTCTCTCTTTTGCTTCGAAGTAGAAATGAGAAACAACAACAAATATGAACTGACACAAGTCACAACTGACATCGAAATTGACCATGATTGATACTTCGGTCTGTATGAAACTCAGACCAAGATTGACGGTGTTTTGTTTTTTAGCGCGTATGTGTATACCGGTTTTACCAAAAATTAAAAGTGTTCCGTGAATTTTTTTAAGGCTACAGTTGTGGTTACTGTATGTTGTGTTGTCCTTATGCTGCTCAAAGGTTTTGTGTTGGCTTGCTTTATTTAGTTAATAGTCGAAAGATATGGAGAAGTCGCCAGACCCTCCCGATATACCCTCAAATTTGTGTTTTTCTACATTTTCGACTGAAAATTGTACTCTGTCTCAGTTTGCTGATATAGCCACCAGCTCTGAATTGCCTAGCAATGGAAAACGTAAACGACGTATTTCGAACGATGAAGCGATTCCGTTGAAATAGTCACGAAATCACCTGCCTGTTAAACAGCGTTGCTCAAACTCGGACAAAGGCCCACACACACATCGTACATGTTTCCTACGTTGCTGACAATGCAGACTTCAGGCCTAAATTACACCCAATAAAATTAGGAAATATAGTTTACAAAAACAAAGTCCCGACTTTGAGAAGGGTGGAATGAAACGAGTAGGTGTCAATATCCCTAACTCGTAACTATGCCTGATTTGTCAATATACAGTCAACTCATGATCAAAACTTGTCGGATTTTTTATTAGATTCCAAAAGGGGTTGCCGTTACTAGAATAAGTTGGATAAATAGTAGTACTACAATTTACTAGACAATGCATATACTTAGTTAGTTTTTCCCTACGAAATGTTATAGATAACAATATTATGTTTACTGACTGTTAACACTCACTTACTTTCGTGAAATTACAAAGTGGTAATTAATATTTCAACATAATTATTTACTTAGTTGAAGTTATTTACAATTTGTAATGGCAACTTCGCAGAACTTATCAACATTTTACACCTAACTTATAGAGCTGTAAGTAGCTGGTGCACATGAATCTTGTTTGTGAATAAAATTCGTGAAAATATTGTAGATTTACTACATGGTGTTAATAATGTCAATCAAATATTGGCAGTTCAGCTGTGTCAGCATACAATATTAATAAATACCTACTGTTTGTTCAACTAGGCATAGAGGTTTATTGGCGGGAGACCGGTTAAGTCGGACGCAGAGTAAAATGTATTAAATTATACGTATATGTTAAAATATCATAGTTGTTTTTTATTTGTCTACCTCATAACATGGGATTTTAACACAATATGCCTTTATTTAGAGCCATTTAATAATCTAACTTGTTCAAAAAAAAGTTCACATAAGTAGGTATAGTTCGTGCATTTCACGAATGCGCGCGGGCTTTAGATGTGTGAGTCGTATATGAACACGCTAGTTGACAGTTCAAACGATCAAAACTGCCACACACACATCTAAGGCCCGCGCGCATTCATGAAATGCACGAACTATAAGTAGGTACTGTATTAATAATGTTGTGAACTGAGAATACCTATATTGTTAGTAAAATATAAAAAAGTCAATAATGATTGTTGTATAAGTAGGGATTGTTCAGTCTCTCTTTAAATCTCCCAAACATGTTCTACTGCACCATCAAGGCTTTACAAAGAAAATATACCTAGGTAGGTAGGTACTTATTGTTGACGTTATATTATGTGACATAAGTAGTATTTATGTTTATAAACAAGTAACGAAAATTGAGAATGTTAAGTAAATATCTTGTAAACTGCCAGTACCTAACCTACTATTTATATAAAAGAGGTAAATAAAATAAGAGCCAACCAAACCAAAGGTTGGTTATATCTGGTACTACGTCACATTGACATTAGTGACAGTGACACATCGTTGGTAATTTTTTTGGAATCTAATTAGAAATCAGACGATCGAGGTTAGCGGACCTATACCTACTTTTCAGCTAGAATTTTTTTTTACTCTTTGGTATTCTAGACACATTTCAAAGTAGGTAATTGTTGACAACTATTTGTCAAAAAATAATGCGTTATATTTAATTTTTCTGTGTTTTAGAAACCAGATAAAGAATGATTCGATTTGACGTTTGCATTGTCGTGGTGTGTTTTTTCGCATTTAATTTTTATTTTTGTTATTTCCCTGGTGTTCTGTAAGCCCTGCGGTGTCTTATTCTTGTCTCAGGGTGTTTGTGATCATCTCTATTTTCTCCTATATAAGGTAAGGCTACTGTGTTGTCTTTATTGGAAATTCACTAGGCTCCTCTTAGGAGGTCCTATGATTTCCGATTATGGACGGTGATGATGATCCACCGGACAAAAGTCCTAATCCTACCCAGTCATCTGACATATTCCCTCCCTCACCTTCCCCTTCATTTTCATCTTTATCGAACGCCTACACCGATGATGGTAGTATTGACTCACCCATAGTCCGGAAAAGACATTTAGATACGGTGGACGAGGTATCCTCGTCTAGACCACAGAAATCTGCGAAGGTATCAGTTGGCCGGGAGAAATACTTACCTACTGACCAGGCTCCCTTCCTCATTCACGTTTCACTTTTAGAGAATGATTCCAAGTCTGGAACTTCTCTCCACCCTCTTAAATTCGGTGCAATGCTACATAAATTGCGCATACCAAGTATTGTTTCTGGAGGAATTAAAAAGGTAGGCAGGAACAAGATTTCTGTTGAGTTTAAATCGGCTGAGGCTGCAAATGGTTTTGTCAATAATACGGAGTTGATAGTTAAAGGGTTTGTAAGTTATATCCCTACATTTAATGTCACCCGTATGGGTGTCATTAAAGATATTCCAAAAGATTGGACGGAAGAGGAAATCTTCGAGAATATTAATGTCCCTCCTGGCTGTGGTAGGGTAATAAAAGTCAGACGTATTAACTACCGAGCGGTTGTGGATGGTGTTGTGGAGTACAAGCCATCCCAATCTGTGGTCCTCACATTTGACGGTCAAGTTCTTCCGCAGCAAGTTTACTGTTGCTACACCTCCCTCCCTGTATCTCTTTACCTTTTTCCCACGGTGCAGTGCTTTAATTGTCTCCGATTTGGTCACACTAAACCAAAATGTAGGTCTAACCCTAGGTGCGCTAAATGTGGTCAAAATCACACTACAGAAACTTGCTCTTTTATTGATGCAGATGTTGTTTGTTTGTATTGTTCTGGAAACCACCCTGCTACGAGCAAGAGTTGTCCAGAGCAATCCAGACAAAAAAACATCAAAAAGACTATGGCAGAGAAAAACATCCCTTATGAGGAGGCTGCCAGAAACACTGCTAAATGTTTTAAATCCTTTGCGGAAGTGGCATCTGTTCAAACCCCTATGTTTTCACTCCCTTCCCAAAAATTCTCTTCATCCCAATCTTCTAAAAAAACTGTCTTCCTGAGGCCCAAATCCCACAGCCCCCTGTCTCCTGGCTATGACCAAAAAGCTCATAGTGCATTAATTAATAGTTTTAGTATTCCTCCTCCCCGAGATGGCTGTGCTCTCCAACATGCCAAAAATAGTCCTTCAATCTCTGATGATCCCTATCAAATTATTCAGCTCCTCTTAACTATTGTAACTTCTCTCATCCAAAACACTTCTCTACCTGACCACGTTGCTCAAACAATTAATAATCTAGTAAGTTCTCTCCCAAATGGCTCCATTAAAGTTTCTCCAGTGGAACCCTAGAAGCATTTTCAACAAGAAACATGATCTAGCCTTCCTTTTGAAGGCGCACAACCCGCTTGTCTGTGCTCTCTCAGAAACTAGGTTGAAACCCGATCAACATTTTTATGTCTCGGGTTACAGCTGTTTCCGAGATGATCGACATGACGGATTCGATGGCGCTGCCATCTTAGTTAGTAACCTTTCCCATTCTTCCCGTCTTCCCCTTCCCCCGCATAGTGATGAACTAAATATTGTGGGTGTTAAAGTTGAGGACCTCTCCGTCTTATCTATTTACATCCATAACCCATCTTTAAACATTATCCCCTATCTTCAAAATATTTTGAACAATATCCCTCCCCCTTTAATATTACTGGGAGACTTCAATGGCCATCACTACATGTGGGGCTCCCCACACTGTGACTCTTTCGGCAATGCCCTTGCTGACCTAATTTTGGATTCTAGTTTTTGTATTTTAAACGATGGCTCGCCTACCCGCATTACGCGCCCTGGAGAACGTAAGAGCTGTATTGATTTGTCAATCAGCTCCCCGGATATTGGCTCCAATTTCATATGGCATCGCCTCCCCATTACTTACGGTAGTGACCATTACCCTATTTTATGTTCCATTCCTGATAGATCTCTGCCCTATTATGATAACCCTCCCCTTCTAAAATATCGCACTACTTCTGCTGACTGGGATAAATTTTCCTCGTCTCTAAGTAATAGGACTGATCAGCTTGCGGTGGTAGACCATAGCAACGTTGAGGCCTGTTATTTAGACTTTATCGAGGCTGTCAATTCCGCTGCCGACGAATCAATTCCTCTGAAAAACTCTTCGTGTCGTAAATTTTCTTCCCCACCCTGGTGGGACGCCGAGTGCTCAGAGGCCATTAAAAATCGCAAAAAAGCTGAGCTAAAATATGTCAGTAATATGACTTTGCCTAATTTCTTAGAGTATCAAAAATCCGTTGCAGTCTCCAGAAGGCTTTTCAAAAAGAAAAAAGTTATTGGGTGGAAGAACTTCTGTTCTACCCTATCTCCCTTTTCCCCTGCATCCCTGGTCTGGAAACAGTTAAACAGGTATAGGCGAGGTTGCTCGGCTCAAAACAATCCGGCTATTTCTAAAGAAGTTGCGGTAAGGTTCTTTGAAAAGCTAGCTCCTCCTTCGGTTCCTCATCATACAGATTTCCCTCCTTCAGGCTGTTTCTCGCTTTCTCCTTCATCCCTCCACCCTCTGGAAGCTGAGTTCACCCTTCATGAACTAAAATCTGTATTTACTTACGTGAGAGACTCCTCGCCTGGTATTGACGGTTTCCCGTATTCTTTCTTCAGCAAATCTAATGAAAATTCACAGTCTTACCTCCTAAGCATTTTAAATAGTTGTTTTAAAACTGGATTTACCCCGGAGCATTGGAAGTCGCAAATTATCATCCCTATCCTAAAACCTGGTAAATCTTCTGACGATCCCAACCATTACCGCCCCATTGCTTTATCTTCCGTTATAGCAAAACTTTTAGAACACCTTATCAAAAATCGCCTAGAATGGTTTGTGGAAAAAAACAACATCCTGGCTAAATCGCAATTCGGGTTTCGTAAAGGATTTAGCACCATGGACAGCTTAAGCATATTCCTAACTGATGTCCGCTTAGCCTTCAGCAGGAATTCTTCTGTGCTTGCTGTGTTTTTAGACATTTCATCTGCTTATGACTGCGTAATGCTTCCCATGCTCAGCCGTAAATTACTTCAATTGAACATCCCCGGTAGACTGGTCCACTATATTTCCAATCTACTAATGGGGAGGTTCCTTCACCTTCGCGCCCTGGATAACTCTATCCCTCCCAGGTGCACGTGGAGAGGTCTCCCCCAGGGCTCAGTTTTGAGCCCAATTCTGTATAGTTTATACACCAGTGACCTTCACACCTCTCTTAATGATGATTGTAAGATCTTGCAGTATGCAGATGACATCGCTTTGTACATAGACGGTCGCTGTATTGAGGATATGTCTGAGTCAATGCAAGTTTCTCTCAATTCCCTAAACGATTGGTTGCTAATCCACGGCCTTAGTTTATCTGCTGCTAAAAGCTCTTCAGTTGTTTTCTCTCGTAAACGTTCTATCCCTTTTGCCCAAATCAAAATAAACAACGAGCCTATTGCATCTCTCGATAATGTGAAATTTCTTGGCGTCTATTTGGATTCAAAATTAACTGGTAATATACATTTGGAATACGTTTATAAAAAATGCTTTAAAAATTTAAACATTTTAAAAACCCTTGCCGGTGTTTGGTGGGGCGCCCACCCGTACACTTTAAAGTTAATTTATAACGCATTGATTCGCAGCGTGATGGACTACGGCTCTTTTATATTGGAACCCTGTAGTAAACTTTCCCTGAAGAAATTGGAAAAGATACAATCTATTTCAATGCGTATTATTACGGGTTGTATGAAAAGCTCCCCTATCAATGCTCTTCAGGTGGAGTGTGTTGAGCCCCCTATGGCCCTTCGCCGCCAGTACCTATCGGACCGTTTCATTTATAAAGCTTTCACTCGCGCCCATCATCCTTTATTTGAGAAATTGTCTTCTCTTAATAGTCTGTCCCGTAGAAGCACATATTGGCGCTGTAAAGATATTCCCCCAATTCTGAAGAGTTATCGCAAACTAGGAGAAGTAGAAAATGATGCCCCTATTGTTCGTGGAGATAATCTTCCCATATTCGAGTATTCTTTTGAAACCTTACTATTTTCCCCACGTACTTATTGTGGCGTAGGCATAGAGAAAAACTCCCCTTCAGCAAATGCAGAATTCAATGCTCTCCTATCCAATAGGTGGCCTGATTGGCACCATTTTTATACGGATGCATCTAAATGTTCTGAAGTTTCTAATGTTGGAGCTGCTATACATTTTCCCAAATCTAATATTGACATCAAACTTGTTCTCCCTCCAGAAACCTCAATTTTCACTGCAGAAGCTACAGCTATTTTAGAATCGTGCCTCTTTATAGAATGCCATGACCATATTCATAAGGCCGTTATCTTCACGGATTCACTAAGTAGCATTGCAGCAATAGATCAGTTCCCTTTTAAAAGCAAACTTCAAAGCCGAGTGGTTTTCGATATTAGAGACTGTCTACTTAGGTGCTCCAGAAAGCAAAAATCTGTTGAAATAGCCTGGATCCCGGGTCACTCGGGTATAATGGGCAACGAGCGTGCCGATTGTCTGGCTAAGTCTGCTCCAGAGGATCCAATTAGCAACCGTAATTACTTTAAGACCCAGTGTTATGATTTGCTCTCCCTTCCACAAAAGGATCTATTTTCCATCTGGCATACTGAATGGCACCATTCTAGCCAGACAAAAGCCCGTTGGTATGCGTCTATTCAACCCTGTATTCCTCACAAACCGTGGTTCTTTAAATTTAAGAAAATTCCTAAGATTTTGACGTCTATTTTAATCAGAATGCGACTGGGTCATTGCTGTTCCCCAGTGTTTTTAGCCAAGTTAAGGATACGCGACAATGCCGTTTGTGAATGTGGTCTAGACGAGGGTGATCTTAACCACATGTTCTTTAATTGTCCATTATTTGGTGTAGATGCTCTATATCCTTTCCTAATTAAATGTAAGGCTCCCCTTCCTGCGAATATTTCCTTTCTTTTATCTTCGTTCCATGATCCCGACGTTATCTTCTCCCTGTGTAAATTTATTTCTTCCAACAAAATAAAATTATAATTTCCCATCCCTCTACCCACTTTTTCTTTCTTGCTTGACAATATGTTGCTATGGCTTTGTTTCCTATTCATGATTTTGATCATTCTATTTAGTATTTCTAATTATTTTTCAGATACTCCATCGTCTTTGCAGAACTCCAGTAGGCTTTTGTCATAATAATTTCTGTAATTGGTTCTTTCACACACGACACTGGCAACAATTATTGGCACAAGCTAGTAGATTGCCATTAAAAAAAAAAAAAGTCAAAAAGTTTTAGAAACCAGCAAACGAATTTATTAGAAGAACTATTACCACAAACAGGAATATATATCCCTAATAAGAATCTAAAACAGCTGTCTATTGCTTTGGACAAACGGATTACAAGTTTAGTGTCTACTTTCACGACCAATGACATGTTTGAGGTCACATGGAAGTAATGAAATTTGGGAATGCTTAGCAAAATTATTTCTTATTAATACACAAAGAAACTATAAACGTATTCACTAAATCACTAATATGCCTTATCTACTTTTTCAATGTCTCTGCATCCTTATCACAGCCTGACTGTACATCATGAAACAACAATTCAAAAATCAGGCATAGTGACGAGTTAGGGATATTGACGAATTAAAGATTTAAAGTTATAAAATTCCTTGACAAATATAACCTTATATATCCCCCCGTCAATTTGGCTTCAGACACGGAATCTCTACTGAAGATGCTGTTTCAGCCCTCACGTCTAAAGCTACTGAAATAATAGATGACTGTAATAAATGCCTAACTGTATTTATCGATCTTAAAAAGGCGTTTGATACAGTGTCTATTCCCATACTTGTTAAACAGAATGGAAAAACTTGGTATAAGAGGGCAACCACGCAATCCTCTCATAGATACTTGTATAACCGCAAGCAAATGGTCAAAATTCAGAACACTATCAGTTCTGAGGCATTAGTTACCTACGGAGTACCCCAAGGCAGTGTACTAGGGCCCACATTGTTCCTCATTTATTTAAATACACTGTGTAATCTTAACTTCGAAAATGGTAATCTATTCGCCTATGCGGACGACACGGCTATTGTTTTTGGAGGGGATACTTGGGATGCAGTTCGGTACAGTGCGGAAAGAGGCCTTTCAAAAATGTACAAATGGTTAAATTTAAACCTACTCACCATGAATATAGATAAAACTAATTACATTTGTATGACAAAAACAAAAAGTACTCAACCACCATCCAACTTTACCATTAAAATACATTCATTCAACTGTCAACCTGGATCCAACTGCTACAAACAAATAGACAAAGTACCATTTGCAAAATACCTAGGCGTACTGGTTGATCAACATCTGTCTTGGCATCAGCACATAGAACAAACAACAGGGAGAATTCGTAAGCTTATCTATATCTTTAGAACACTACGACATACTGCGACCAGAAATATACTTCTTATGACCTACACCGCTTTAGCAGAGTCAATATTATCGTATTGCATAACTGTATGGGGAGGGTGTACAAAAGTAAAATTCCTGGAACTTGAAAGGGCCCAAAGAGCTCTTCTGAAGACAATGTTCTCCTTACCATACAGATACCCCACTACTGAACAATATCGATTCTCTGATGTACTTTCAGTAAGAAAACTGTTTGTTCTAGGTGCTGTACTCAAGACACACATAACCACACCTTATAACCGTGATATAAATAAAAATAAGAGATTAAAACATAAAGTTATCCCTCCTAATATTGTACAATCTGCCTTTGCCCTAAGACAGTATAATAGATATTTGTCTACATACCTCTTACCACCTATCCCACTATGAATGTAAACACATAGGTAATCAAACGATGGCTGTCTTACCAAACATATGATGACGTTGAGTCTCTAATGTCCCTTAAATAGGCTCCAACATTACGTACGCTACTTTTAACTTTTGTCCATATAAGTATATGTGTTAATTCACAATTCATGAGTTGCATGTCACCGATGCCAAGACCTGCGTCGTAGGACTAACCAATATTAGTGGTGTTCATAGCAACTTGTGAATCTATAATACTTACTTAAACCCCTTACGTATATAGGTACCTACATGTTTTACCAATTCCAAGACAAAACCTCTGCGTCTTAGGATTGACTAATAAGATAGTGGTGTAAATGCCACTGAACACATACACACACACACGTACACATACACACATGTACACACACACGCACACGCACAAATACACACACACGCACACACAGACAGATTATCTCTCTTTTACACACACACATTCTTATGTTATACTTCAAACCGTCAAATATAAATTGTTCTGTGATCTCAAATATTTTATGTAATTAATGCATTCCCGCACCTATTAGTGTCATATGTAGTACCTATTGTGAAGAGGAGGATTCCCAATTACGAGCAATGTTTTAGCTCAAATGGGCATTCTGGCACTTGTTGAGACCAAACTGTAACTTTATGAAGATGAATAAACAAGTTTTTTTTTCATTTTGTTTTATTGACATATCGAGATAGTGACGAGTTAACGACAGTGACGTATTAGCGAATGTGACAAGTAATGGAGTAACTTAGTCCCCTACAAACCATGGTTCAACAAACTTGTTGTCTGCAGACTCCATATCGGTCATTGCTGTTCCCCCGTTTCCTCCACAAAATCAGAGAACGTGCTCTCTGTGAATGTGGCTTGCATGAAGTTACTCTGGATCACATTTTCTTTTTATGCCCTAACTAGGTACCTTCCGACGTTAGACATTTATAATTGTCTGTCTAAAATTAAGGTCCCTCTTCCTATAAACTTCCGTAGCCTCCTAACGTTTTTTTACACAGAATGAAAGAAGTAAGTAATATTAATTAAATACATACCTACTAGAAACAAACTGTTCTAAAGAAATTACAGGCCCCCCCGGGACCTAGCCCAGTCGTCACTGATTGAGCTCTTGTCTATTCTGGATGCCGCTGTAGATCCTGGCTCTAACTGGTGGGAAAGTGGGTGGGAATATCCCGGTATATAATTTTACTTGAAACAAAATAAAACTGTAGACCTACACACATCAAAAGTGTCTAGCGATCAAGAACATTTTTAGCTCTAAAAAAATCTAATTTATTTAAATCAAATCTAATCTTCTAGACTGATCTCCTACCTACCATGCCTGTATGAATGACTTATCACCACATTTTGAATAAATTATGAATGAATTCAGTGAGAATGTAAGTATGTCATATAATATATGTTATGTATGTGACATAAGTAGTATTTATGATTATAAACAAGTAACGAAAATTGAGAATGTTAAGTAAATATCTCGTAAACTGCCAGTACCTAACCTACTCATTTTATATAGGGTTACTTGTAACTCGACGCATTCCTGGTATGGGGTGATAGAGGAGTTAAAATGCAATAAAATACACCTCCATATGTATGGTCGGAAATTAATGGTTCTTGAGATATTGACTTTTTTGAATATTTTCAAAAAAAAATGAAATATTTTTTTTTTTAATTTAATTACGTTATTAATCATACATATGTAGTGACAAATATTGATAATGATACCTTTTTAGAAAGCTGATAAAACGACAATGTTTTAATAATTTGTACGATTAATGTCATATATTTTTTTTTAATTAGAGCATATGTTTTCTTATAATAAGCACTAAGTTTTAAAAAAAATAATTTTATTTCCGTTGATTTTATTAAGTTTGGTTGTTTTATTTTGGTTTTTTATAGTTAGTATAGTTAATCTTGAGTTTACAATGAATAAATAAATAAAGAATCACAGTAAATAACTCATGGTTTTTATTTTACAAACTTTAAATAAGTTTGGAAAATATTCAAAAAAGTCAATATCTCAAGAACCATTAATTTCCGACCAGACATATGGAGGTTTATTTTATTGCATTTTAACTCCTCTATCATCCCATACCAGGAATACGACGGCTTGTAGCCGTCATTTTCCCACCGAAACGTATGGGATTCGATGCACATCTGGATCCATTTTTTTTAATCATTAAGAACAAGCGTTTGACCACCATCCTGTCTGATGTTAAGTAGCGATATGGTTTACGATGGAGCACACTTGTTCATTAGGTACCTATTCACCCGCGACTTGAAGACCTTCTATCACTTTTACTACCAATTTGACAGTTTGGATCCAAAAATAACCTGCTACGCAGTAAGGGACAGAGTATTGTCTTTTACTCTTTCACTGATGATGTTTTTCATATCGTTGTCTCGTTTTATTCTAAACGTCAGTTTGAGATTGCAAGTATAATTGTTTTTGGTCTGAGTTCAATTCAATGGGGAATTTTCAGAGCCCCTGTTTCTCTAGTTGCATTAGGGGGGACAAATGTCAACGAAATTACTAACTTCAAGCAGTCTGTATTGAAGCAGACAGTAAATGTTTTTATTGTTTGTCTACATGTTACAAAAGTGTCTCAAGTCTAAATAACTCACCCAAATAATAAAAAACGCACTAAAATATTATAACTGTCAAAATTCCCCCTGGATATCTACTAGCGACATCTAGATAAGAAACCTTATGTTCAGCTTATTGGTGTGAGTTTTAAACGTACGTATTAAAAAAAATGTATCCAAACTGTCAACCTTCCGTCAGCTGTTCTGCTGTCAGTTCTTATGCAAAGGAATCTCGGCAAAGCGAAATCGTAGAAATCCAGAAGCAATTAGCGAAGCAGAGGAGTTGTTTTGGTAGTGTCAATGTTTTGTCACGTTTTGGCTAATCGAGTCATCTAGTGCCAAAAAGAGATGCATAGAGTTGTGTTTCACAAATTACATTATATTCTTCGAGTTGGATTGTTCGCGTTACTTTTCCTGAGAGCATGATCTACGTTCGTGGTGTAAGCAATTGGCAATGGCATTGGCATTGCACCAAAATACAGAAATGTCGTCATCTTAAGTTTATAATTATTTAAGGTCATGATTTTCATTTCCTTCGTGTAACGTGAAATCTTTATGTAATATGTAGACAGTGCTAACATAAGTCAACAAAACTTGTGATTGAATCATTCAGTATTGAATCTACGACAGTGCTTATAGCAACATGGCAGTATTTAGTAAGATAAGGGTAGCCTTTAGAAAATACCCACTTCTAAGGGGAATGGCTTCCTATGCTGTTATATGGCCATTGTCAAGTTTAGTTCAACAAACTGTTGAAGGCAAAACCATAGGTAAGAATGATGTTTAATAATTGTTCACAACTAGAGCAGTAATCAACATTATTTAAAAGACAGGTTGCATCTTACATAAAAATTTAACTCAGTGATTTAACTTTTCCAGATTCCTATGATTGGTGGAGATGTGGCAGATTTTCCTTGTATGGCTCATGCTATGTTGCTCCGACTCTTTATTCTTGGCTAACAATAGCTAGCATAATATGGCCTGGCAATTCAATAAAAGCTGGCATCATTAAGGTACAGTAACCAGTGATTATTGGCATGTGATTCATACTTATTGAAATCCATAATGTCTATAATTATAAGACTAATACAATCTGTTTGTGTTTAAGGATGTATAAAACCAATAACTGAAAGAAATACTTTTTATAGTGAGAGTGAAGTACTAATAACTTGGCGAGTACTAATAGAGTAGTTCAGCTGTGCCTGCAAATCGTCCCTTTGAATCATAACAATTTTTTCAAGCATGTCTTTAAACAACTTTATTGACCTTTTTGAAGAAATGTTACCTTTTTGTGATAAAACCTTTGTTGTCAATAGAATATCAGGTATGGTTAAAGACTGCTAGAGCACAACCCCTTTATAATGTCTGGTTCTTCAGGATTTCCATAATAAATAATGACTCTTACCCAGCCATTTTTTTAATACTGAAACATTATGCAGATGCTGTCATAAACTGAGATTTTACTGCAATCAGTTTGTATAAAATTATTTTATTTTTGCAGACTTTTGTTGAAACAATCACCTATACTCCATTTGCTATGTGCAGTTTTTACTTTGGTATGAGTTTATTGGAAATGAAACCAATCCATGAGTGTGCTGGAGAAGTGTATGCCAAATTCTGGCCTACATACAAGGTATGCAATTCATTTATTGTATAAAAATATGTAAACTTACCTACTATATCTATACTAATATTATAAATCTGAAGAATTTGTTTGTTTGTTTGAACTCACTAATCTCAGGAACTACTGGTTCGAATTGAAAAAATCTTTTTGTGTTGAATAAACCATTTATCTAGGAAGGCTTTAGCCTATATAACATAACTCTGCAACTATAAGGACCATTATTCATCCTTGAGGGATTCCGTTGTGTGGATGGATGTTCGTAACAAATAAAAGCTACTTGACAAAGGAATGAAAAAAAACATGACTAACACTGCGCAGTACAGCTAGATATAATATATGAGTATATTACAAACTGACTAGTAATCTATTAGGTAATAACATTATCTATACATAACTGCAGTATATCAAACTTTTCAGGTTGGAGCATCCATATGGCCAGTAGTAGCAATGGTCAATTTTTGTGTTATACCTCCAAGAAACAGAGTACCTTTTATCAGTGTTTGCAGTTTTGTGTGGACTAGCTTCCTTGCTTATATGAAGCACCTGGATAAAGAAAAACTGGAACAGGTGAAGGACAAGCCAGCAATGAGCATTATAAAAATGAATGTTTAACAAAACAGGTTTGTTAGCCAACATTTCAACAATGGAGTCCCTACTCCAGCTTAGCTTAATGACCTTTCATTTAACTATTTGTGGGTTTTTTTTAAATATAATGTTGGTATTTTAAAATGTAATTGTAGATATAAATTGATGAAATCTTGCTATAAATAAATATGAATGTCTAAGGATAAATATTTCCTTGTGACATTAGTTAATATAATTCTACTTTTGCTATCAGGAACTTACTTTTGAACTGATAGACCAATATTTTGATCCACCATACTCTACAATTGTTATATTTACATATTACTTATTTATGTAAGTAAGTATAGGATATTTTTTACTCCTCTACCATTGTTATCTTAGCTACTCAGCTATTAATTGTTAGATATTTATTTATTTGTGATAATATTTTAAGGTAATAGACACTATCATCAATAAGCAGTATAATAGGTAGTAAATTATAGGTAAATAATAAAGTAAGGTACAATTGTTACATGTTATTGATTAATCAATAATTTCTATTTATTTGAAGGTACCTATTACTTGCCTACATGAAAATATTTTGTTTGTTATTTGTTCAATTGATTTGTTATATGTTGTAACAAAAAATAATGCTTATTACTAGAAATAACTGTGCACTACAAAATACCTTTCATCAAATCGCATGTTTATAATAATATACATACTAGATAGGTATGCCTAAGCTACTGCCTATCAGGCACCAACAATATATGTAGGTATACTTACCTATATTAACAACCTACTTTGGTGTGTGCATTACTCCAGAAAAAAAATATTTGGTAGGTAGGTGTGTGCAAGGTGTAAGAAGTTAAAGTATCTCCTCTTGGCATAATAATGTTTTTCGTCATTATGCGTCCCAGCCCAGCAGTCTACTTTTCTTCACTACTTCAGAATACTTTGTTTCCATGATTTTACCTCATAATATACAGATTATTCGGCCTCGAAGCGCTCGTATCCCAGCTGGCTTCGGTAATCGCAATCGATTATCGAAGTTAAGCAATACTGTTCGCGGACGCGCATTAGTCGAGTCACTGCATAGACTCCACCTCCAAGCACCTTGAAAAGATAAACAGTTGAGCTTGTTGTTGAAACTTATTTCGTCTGTCTCATTTTCCATTCCTATTTACTCTTGATTCTGGTCCGTAATGCAGAAGTTTTGAAATGCAGCCGACTTCGACAGTTAATCCGTCATTGTCAAGTAGACCTACTTACATACATCGAAGTTTTTTGTTAACATAATTAGGGAACACCCACCTGGTATCTTGCTTCAAATGCCGGAGTCGCACGCCACAAACACAAGATCGAATAGGTTGAAGTCTTCACTACCTACTCCTTACTGACACTTTTGCAAAGTTTGTCAGAAAGGCAGGCATACCGTAATGGTTTACGTTAGGTAATGGGGTAGAAAACTCATGAACTTATGGCGCTGGTAACGCTTGACCCAAAACGACACGATTAGTTGATCGGTT
>SJJU01000877.1:0-58637 GCA_012932125.1 Conopomorpha cramerella
GACTTTGTAACCGGGAGGTCCCGGGTTCGAGTCCGGCTACTGGACGTGTACCAATGGGACTCTTTTTCAGAGCCTATGTACGCAACGCAACGCTCGTACGGTGAAGGACAACATCGTGATAGAACCCGCACACCACAAGGTGTGTGAACCCTATAACGGCGATGGGCTCACCCCCTGTCACGGTGGGTTAAATACGCTTGGTGAACCGTGGGCATTTGCTTACTAAGCAAGTGCCTCTGCCTACCCCGCTTTGGGATTAAAAGGCGTGAAGTGTATATTTATTTTTATTTATTTAGAGGGCGCTATTGAAATTTTAACGTGACATGTAGCCTATAACCGATCAAGAGGCTCCCAACTACACCTCATTTGTCTAATTATGATAACTTTGTAGTTCAGAACTTAAGGAAACAGATTAATATCCCTACCCACAATCACAGTATAAAGGCAAAGGTTTATAAGTCTCTTGTGAGTGTCTATGTTTTTTATTTCGTGACGTTTAAACAAGGATGGGGCGATTTTAATAAAAATGTCTATGGAATTACCTGACACCCCGAATTAACACATACCTGTGCTATAATTTATCTCGGGACGGAACAAAGTGGCTAACACCACTGGGGTACAGCTAGTACATATATACAGGTCAAAAGATTAACCTTTAACCGGGAGGTCGTGGGTTCCAGTCTCAGAGCCTATGTATGCAACGCAACGCTCGTACGGTGAAGGACAACATCGTGATGAAACCCCCACATCACAAGGTGTGTGAACCCTATAACGGCGATGGGCTCACCCTCTGTCACATTGGGATAAATACGATTAGTGAATCGTGGGCATGGCTTAGCAAGTGCCTCTGCCTACTCTGCTTTGGGATTAAAAGGCGTGAAGTGTATTTAGAGAGTCTTCTTTTTGCTTCGCCGTAGACGTTTAACCCGCCGTTTTCACACTGTTTTTATTCGATGTTCAATCACGCACGGGATCGACACATATTGCGACAAGGTTACGTAGGCGTTCACACACACCGAAAAACAAATATCCGGGCTGTGTATAACTAAAAGCAGAAGGCGGCTCGCGTTGGCGGAGACAACAAAAATCTCCACTCTTGGCAACTTTTGCATTGTTTAACAGAAAACAATGAATATTCAAAGGGATATTATGCAAAACACTCCGTGTCTGTGCACGGTAGACAAATCACATCCAGAATATTTAGACAGAAAACTCCGCGGAGGTTTACAACGAGTTTAACGTTTTGCTGTAAACTTTCTTTTAAAGTTAAGAATTACTTTGTTGTTATGAATGTCCCAGACATTTTGTATACGGAATAAATTTGTTAAGAGCACTGAAACGTTACTTGTTAAAATGTATTTGAGAACTAGTTGTATTTTAACATTCTCTGAAGTTCCACAAATAATTCTATTAATTCTAATAAATTAAAATTAACCAAATCGTTCCATCCGTTCTCCAGTTTTAGCGAGACTAACGAACAGCGATTCAGTTATAAACTTATAATATTAAAATTTATATAATTTTACCCCCTTACCAATAAACGCATTGTCACTTACACAACGTTTATTACAGGTCTACTATGTTTAAAAATTGAGGTGATGTTGAGGTCACAAGACCGATCCTTGTGGCGCGCCTTTGAAGAGGACTAAGTCCAGTGGACGTCAGTTGGCATGATGAAGGTACCATTCCAAAGTTTACTGCAGCTGCACGACGGGTTTTATGGTAGTTCTCCGGTGACGTAAGGCTTAAACCCATATCCACGCCACCTGTTGGTGACAATCAGACGGCGAAAGATGAAGGGGTGTTCTACACAGTGTAATTCTCGTTGGCATGTACGTTTGAGGCTCTAGCGTTAAGCGAACCTTCATGCTCTCTCGCTCGTAGCGAAGCGGGGTGATAGAGAGAGGTAAATTATGCTCTACGACCCCTGCAACTACACTCAGAATCAGAGGCCTAGTTGGTTGTCAGAATGTTTTCATGAGAATGAACGATTTTTTTAAGATAAGACTACTAATACCGGCGTGATAAAATATTAATTAGCTAACCCAGCAAACGTTGTTTTGCACATCCAAACTCTTATATTGGGTGTAAAAGGAACCCGAGCAATGATTTTTTTTTTCATTTCCGCGCATTTCTTTCCACAATTAAATATGTTCATACTGGCGGCAACGTTTTTAAGACCATTGCCCGGGGTACTTTTTAACGCAGTATGTATCTATTATACAATTAAACCTTCTAATAATATCACTCTATCTATTAAAGAAGCGCGCAACAAAATCCGTTGCTTAGTTTTAAAGATCCAAGCATACATAGAGACAGACAATGGTATTAATCTTTGGTGTTCATATGTATCCAAAAATCACGACGTTATAAATAGATAGATACTTAAAACAAAAGTTATTTTTGTTCCGGGTGGAAATAAATCGATCTCTCCATAAAAACTTCAAAGTGCTTTTGTATGAAGAGGTCACTTTTTTTTAAGTACAGATGTGAAATGGGCCCAATAGAGTCTCTAGACTTCGGTTTAAAAGAGCACATAATGTGAACATTCAAACCGATATTACTGAAATAAAATTAGTAGGTACGAAAGCCAAAGATTTCATAAAAAAATTGACAAATATTTATTTATTCCACGGGTTAGAAATTAACGCGTGTCAGTTGAAACGAGATTTTCACGAAGGTTCATGAACTTTGAAGTTTAGCTTCAAGATTAAATTTTAAGACTTCCTATTTATAAACTTATTGACGGAATTATTTCGTTTATCGGAACTTCGAAAATCGTGGGTTTTGTTAATCTACCCACTGTTGCTTTTAAGATGTCTAATTCGGAAGGAAAATATTTTTGTTACAATTATGTTGTATAGTATTTTCTTGTCATGGATGGCTGAATAAAATAGGTAGAGTAAAATTTTTACCAATAAAAAGAAGACATATTTAGACCTTTAGATTGTAGAATTTAAGATGTCTATTTTGGAAGGAAAATATATTTGGTATAGTCATGTGCTCAAATTGGAGGTAAAGCCGAAAACAGATCACATCATCGTCATCATCAGCCCATACTTGTCCACTGCTAGACATAGGCCTCGCCAATTGCACGCCACTGAGATCTGTTTTCGGCTTCGAAAACGGATCTCAGTGGAGTGCAATCGAATTCCGAAGGCGAAAACAGATCTGATGATGATGATGATGATATTCATGTTACATTATATATTTTTTTGTCATGGATGGCTGATAAATTAGGTATACCTACCAAATGAAAAAAGAAGACCTATCTGATATTTACACACACTCATGGTTACAGTGAAGGACCGCTGGAGAGTAACACTTCTTTTTCGGCCTTTTCAAAATGCCTGGGTTATCTATTATTCGATAAATTAACTAGACGAACTCTGAGAACTCTGATGAATCCAGCCATTAAAAACATCCGGAGTTTTCGACACAGTCAATAATTTACTTTCTCTTTTACATAGAACAAGGCAGTAAGTGCACAATTTCCAGCAGTGGACGAATATGGGCCGATGATGCTGATGAAGAGGAACATAATTCAACGCGATCCGAAAATAACCTTTACAGCCGAAGTTTTCTGTATCTGTAGACTATACGGAGTCCATTTCTACAGATGTCAAGATACGGAACCAAAAAAAAAATCGAGTGTCCTATACGAATTCGATCATCTGACTCGTAGTCAGAGTAGAAAGGAGTAGACTTCGACTTCATCATCATCATCATCAGCTACGACGTCCAGTGCTGGACGAGAGCCTCCCCCATGATTTCCGTGAACATTTGGAGGAAATGCCAATAATCGTCACGCTCAAAGGCGTGTTTGCGATCGCAATAGTGTTATGGTTTAACTCATAGAGAGCGCTTCTGCCCGTCTGAGAGATTTCGACTTAAAAGGGTATAAACCAAATCACCCTAATAGTTTAAACACGATGTTGACTGTCACGATAATATCATACACTCCTGCACTAAGCTTAAAGAGCTTGAAAAATCTTTTTGTGAATTCAAAAGAAGTAAGGCCGACTTCACACAAAAAGCTTCCCGTCACTCTTGAGGCTGCATGATGGACAAGTCCTTACATCTGGTACAAAACATACTGCTAACAGCCTTCAACTGAGCGCTCTCACTTCGCTTTGTGAATTAAATGATACATAATTTAGAAGGCGGAGATGAGAGAATCATAAGTACCTCAGTCTTTACAATTAATGGAACATTAGAACTGCTTTAAGTACTGGAAATGTGTTTGTGATTTAGGAAAATAAGTAGTGGATAATTTCATGTACATCTTTACTAACCTCACGTTCTTATTTCTTTATTTAATAAACAATAGGGAAAACTATATCATACAACAATAAAGGACCTAACCTATATAGGTTTATTCAGGCTATGAGCTACTAACTTGTAACTGAACTTAATATTGACATTAAAATTTTCGTATTATGCTAAATGTGACCGAAAGAACCTTGTAATGATAAGGTTCTATCTACCCACTTTTGGGGGTTATTGACGTTAGTGGAAGTATGTATGCAAAATTACTATTACCAGACCGTAAATGAGCTGTTGCGGAAGCCAAATAAGTTTTCACAAATGTCTATTACGCTGGTTGCGTACATATATCTCGAAAATTTTGTCAAATGTCACTGTACCATGAAAATTTTAAATAAGGGCTCCCATACTAAACGCGATACAGTACGATGCATAATAAACAATAAAATGAAAAACAGTATTAAATAAAAAAAATATCCATCCAGCAAGAATCCAACGAGGATTCTCGATATAAATACCCAAAATTAACTAAGAAAGAAGGATATGCAGGTGTGGCTCCATAATATTTCAGCACACACACGACAAAGGATCTTTGTCACACTCTGATTGTATCGACTTCCAATGATGCTCACCCATGCTTCTCTAAGACATGGATTCAAAAAAAGAAAAAAGAGTATTAGGTTTTGATCCAAAAAAATCCAACGCTAAATCATTTCCTTTTTCAAATTCTATTATTTACACGCCCCAAAAAACCAACCGAATGTTTCATGAAACCCGGATGTATTCTTAATCGACAGATATCATGGGTTTGGTTACTTGAGATTTCCGATAGGTGAGATTTTCGTTCAATGCCTCGAAAATTGAAAATGGAACGCCCGTTTGACATCACACATTGAAGGAACCAATCACATTTGCGGAAGCCGGTTATCTGTGCAGAAGGCGCGTTCTGTGAATAGTGGAAAATAAAAATTGAATAGCTTTATATTTTATACGCTTTTCACTTTATTGAAGCCATTATTTATTGGTTATTTGGTTAGTTTTCTGATCTTCATATGATTGTTTTGGTAGCTTGAATATATTGGCGGATAAACTTAAAAAAATATATATGTACACTATTGTTGAAAATACTGACAAAACTGTAATATCAAAACACGCCCATTTTATTGCAAATAAACAAGCGTATTGCCTAGTGGAATAAGATGGAAGCTGCTTACCTATTATGCCTGTCGAGGAAGTAAAAATATTTCTAAAACTGCTGAAATTTGAACACCCGTCGTTGTTGACTATTTGTTCTAGGTATATATTAGTCAATATCCGTGAAATTTTTCATCGACCAACCATTTGTCAGGCTAAAAGCGGATTAAGGGTCATCATCGTGATCCCAAAGATTCCGAGGATTTCATAGATGCCTCTTGAGCGGGTCTTCGAACAAGATTTTTCTTTCAAGAAATAAAACCTTTAATGGCTGTAAATGGCGAGGGTGGTGAGTCAGGATTTAGCAGTGCACACGTGAAGATTGATTGATTTCTCATCCATAAACCCTAGGGAGGTGTTGAGAAACTAACTATTCATTGTTTACGACACTATGAAATTATACCCTTGATAACATTGATAGGACAAAGTAACGGGACTGGACAAAGGCTTTTTGGCTTTTGGTGAAAAATAATTTACCTGAAATGGTCCTGAGGCCCCGTCAGTAATTAGGCACAAATTCCCCGGAAAATAATGTGTTATTACTCCTCTTCTTCGTGTAACTTCAGAAATGATAATTATTTATTTACTTATTTTATTCAGTAATGTTCCAATAAAATTGAAATGTAAATATAGACTTGGTGTTCCATATATTTTATTTACATCTGATTTATCCGTAGAGCCTAGGTACTGTTAGTTAAGATAAAAATTGTATTGACATTGTATAAGGTTTACTTAGGTAGTAGGTAAGAGGGTAAAATACTAGATTCTGCTGTTATAGGATCGTCGTATTTTAAATACATAAAGGATGATGCAGGTTCAACCGAGCACTGCAAAAACGTGATATTATTTTATTTCATCCCACAAAATGTAGATCGGAAGAGAATAAAAGACTTATTTTACATTTCCATGAATCGCTAAGAAATATATTTTTGCTTTTTAGGGGACATTTGCCTGCAAATGGGAAATAAGGTCAGAAGCCGAATAATATTCTTGAATTGTAGATTACGTGACACATATTTTCGATTTGCACAGCATGTTTTAAGAACTTCATATTTATGTACAGTCGGCCAAGAATCTGGGCTACCACGCTACGGTTGAAACTCATATGAATGCCATTAGACAAATAAGGTTAATTTTCACTGGACACATATGACAACTCTACCTTATTGATGTTTTAGTAACACAGGGAGTGTCATCATAAGTGATTGACCGCCTGTCTTGGTCGGCCGTGCGTAGGGAATTCGTTTTAGTTTTAGCAATCAGAGTTTTGAGACCCGTTCCTCTGGCACATATATCGGTATTTTCTTGAACTTAAGGTGTTTATGTAGGTACCTACTGACTATCTATAGGGGCATTAAAATTTTGTTTCATATTCTTTGTGTAAAACTTGTTTGTTTTTACTTCCACGAACAAAAAACAGTGTCGATTTTATTTGTCGTTATTTTCCTAATTATGAAAGTTTCTAAGAAATCTTACAATTCTGACAGGAAGTGTACCCACCCTACGTATTTTAATAGGTATTTTATAAATAATAATTGTCGGCCATTTTATTACTATTTCTCAATACTAACCTGTGGCGTACATTTCTTGAAGTATTTAAAACATAAAATAAAGTAATGGTGAAAAAAAATTAAACCCTCATCTCGTTACGATTCATTTGCTAATTAAATCAACATAGACCTAATGTAGTTCAGAAAAAAAAATAAGTTAGAACAGAACCTTTCTAGAATTCCTCTTTTATCTTTCTTTATTGTTGCTTTAACAAAAAAAAAACGCTGCTGTAAGAAAAAAAAACTTTTCAATCCCGCTGGCGTTTATTAAAACGCCCTGTAGCATGCTAATTTATACAACACCCACTGCGATAAAGCGTGCGGCTCTACAATTTCGATGGTAAAATCACAACGGGGACCGGAAATATCCGGAATCTGGTGGGGAATTCTGGGAAACTTCTGTCTCATTATGTGCCAGATGTCGCGGGAGCCGCAGACCGCGTGTCGGCGTCGCACGTCGCCAGTTACGACCTTGGACAAACTTAACTGTACAGTTGCGACTTTCATTTGACCTCAGCGTTTCATTGGACGTCTTGAGTGACGCAGATCAATTTAAAGTGGCGAAATATTTCTTTAGGCTGAAGATTATGTAGTGCTATAAACAGTTAGCGACTTACTTAACTTTGAGATTTGTGTTGAAATTATTTAGTTAACTACGTATTCCATAAGTTATGGAGCAACTTTTGACTTCAAAGCGATCGATTTTAGATTCCTTTAAGGTAGTAGGTATATACATAACTAAGTATAGTAATGAGATTTAACCTATTCAAGCACGTGTTCCGAAATCTTACCACGCTACCCAACATGTCAGTAAATGAAATTGATTACTCGAGTAATTATAATTTCAAATTATGGCTGAGAAATTCTGTGGCATATCAAGACTGACGATCTAGGCACTTAAGTCTATTTACGGCTTTAGAAATGTATGTAAATTCTACCGATTTTAATGATGAAATCGGAAGCGTGGCATGAATGGATGAGGTTTGTCAGGATCATGGCAGATGGAGATGTATAATCTCTACTTAACATTCCGGGAGACAGGTCTGAGCCTGTGTGACCAGCACGGAAAAAAGCAAGGCGTCTATGACCTAGATCTTTATTTTTTATAATTCTTTTTTTATTGGGTACCTGGCTGTTTGACCTAACCCACAAGTACCTCAGAGAATGCCTGTCTCCCGGAGGGGTAGGCAGAGACTACAGATCTCCATTTGTCACGGTCCTGACGTACCCATGACCTCCGGTTTCGAGTACTTTTCACGCCACCTTTCGCCAGAACATCACCAATCTGGTCGTTGTATGTCCTTCTGGGGCGACCTCTACTTGACCTTAGGGAATTAATAGAAAATTAGTAGAAAATAAATTCACCTCCCGCAGTCTGTCCTTGTGTAGACTTAGAACTTTAAAGCTACCGAATGGATTTTGATGCGGTTTTCATTGGTAGAGCGGGTCTTATATGTGTGTAATACATGCATGTAATATCCGAGAAATACTTTTAACAACGTATTTTGGCACAAACATTTCTGCCGAGTCAGTTAATATGCTATAAAAGTAGCCAAACAAAAAAATTACATTTCCTCCTCTATACCTACAAATAAGTTAGTATAATAATAATATGTATTTCAATGTTGTGGCTCGTCGTGCACGTACCTATTTTTTTTAGGGTCTTCAGTTATAGTTCTTGCATTTCATGAATGCGCGCGGGCCTTAGATGTGTGAGTCGTATATGGACACGCTAGTTGACAGTTCAAACGTACAAAACTGCCACACACACATCTAAGGCGCGCGCGCATTCATGAAATGCACGAACTATACTCACTTACGATTGAAGTTTGTTAGCTACTTTAAAGAAATAGGTACCTACATATCGGGAATTTGTTCTACACTTGCAGGAAATGTGATAGTTCACATACAGCCAATAGGAATATGATATCATTTCCTTGCTTGTAAGTATAGTACCACCCTAGTGTCTATCCTTCTATACTAATATTATAAATACGAAAGTAACACTGTCTGTCTCTTATTCACGCCGAAATTATTGAAACCGATTTAAATGAAATTTATATACAGACCGTTGAGAGCCTGAGAAAGAACATACTAGGTTAATTTTTATCCTTATTGTGTGGGACGTGACCAAAACTACGCGAATGAAATCTCGGGGCGTCCACTAGTAAGAAAAGAAACCAGAAATAGAATTTCAATTTGTATTCCCCTAAACACTCGTTACGCTGTTGTTCCGTTTGTAACAAGTTTTATAAGAACAAAACTTTTCGCATTAATACAAAAGTAACTTAGGTACAAGCGAAATTACCTTATTATTATACTTTACAGGAAAACTCGTGAAATGCCCAATTACCTGAAACAAAATAATGCAAACATTAATAACATTTCTCGCTCTGAAGACGAAGGTGGCGTGCTCGATTTTATTTTTTTAAGTTAGTTTTTTCGTTTAAGCGACTTAAAAAGGAGTATTTCTCAATTCGACGATATAAATTCTTTCTTATGTTTCGCGGATAACTCCTTAGTTTATATGAATTGTTGTTTTTTTTTTTTTTTGTTGGAAAGAAGATATTTTCAAGGTGATCCCATGATAAGGCAAACAGGGTTTGATGACGGCAAAGCCGCTAAATCGAGGGGAACTATATAAAAATGAACTATATGGCTAGTATTGGTTGATGTTATTAAGGTCTGAAGAATATCTGTTTACACGATTGGCTGTCGATTCCACGCTCAGCTGTCGCTTGACGAACGGGCTGGACCGTATAGTAGGATCTTACGATTAGCTAGGATGCGCTTTCGACAAGAAATATTGTATTTCATGTGGAAAGTATGCCTACATCAAGTGCATGCCAGAAAGGGACTATTGTAAACACCTGTGACCGATATGTTATACTATAATAGTCTTCAAGGTAAAATACATGGTTAAGATGCAACTCTTCAAAGATTCTGTCCAACTCAATTACGAAAGGTTCTGTCAACCCTATTAATAAAGGGATCTGTCCACCCCATGGATGAAAGGTTATCTGAACCCATTATCTTATGTACATTAGTATGTGCATCGATTAGTTTCAGTACGTATTTTCACGTCCCATAGACGAGAGTGCAAATGGGCTGAAACGGTATAAGGTTTAACTAACGTTCGTAAAATGTTTACACTGAGAACTGAAAAATCGAACACAGTAACATCAAGTGTGTTATGATCATCATCAGCCACACGAAGTCCACTGCTGGATGAGGGCCTCCCGCAATAATTTCCTTCATCATTTGAGGAGAAATGCTAATGATCGCCTCGCTTGGCAGGCGGGTTGGCGATCGCAGTGATGTTGTGGGTAAACTCAGAGAGAGCGCTGAATGTCCGCCCTCTGGAGAGTTCCCTCGGTCGCCTCTTACGACCGCTACGACGACGGAAAAAGTTGAGCTGGGGTAGGTGACATAATACACACATCAAAAGTGTCTAGGGATCAAGAACATTTTTAGCTCTAAAAAATCTAATTTATTTAAATCAAATCTAATTTTCTGGATTGGTCTCCTACCTATTCCCCATGCCTGTATCAATGACTTATCACCACATTTTGAATAAATTATGAATGATTTCAGTTTTTGTAAAATATATTCTTGATTGCAATCTTCTAAAATGTACTTGATCCCTAGACACTTTTGATGTGTGTATGTATTCTATTTGCCGTCACCACACGACTGAATCACTGATTTAAATAATCATACAAATATAATTATAATTTGGATGAATGTTTGTTAGTGTTTAAAAAAAATCTTCTATACCGTAGTATAACATCGACAAACCACAACGCAGTTGAAAAAGTGATCCAAACTCGATAAATGTTCGCCAGTAAAGCAAAAACTTCGCTTTTATGAAAGGGGTTAAACGAAAATTTCGATCCATTAAAATTCTACCGCCCAATTCCGTGATTACATTAAACGTTATTTAATAATTGTACGGGTCAGAGCTCCTTTGAGTTGAACTGCGTCTCTATTACGGCTCAGTGATCGTTATGGCGATGGCGATTAAGTTAAAATAACTTACTGTGTGAAGAAATTACTAAAGTGAAAATGAAAATAATCGGTCTACTTGATTTGTTTGTGACTTTAGATGCGAGATTGATGGAAAAATTATAAATACTGATATGAAAATATTGATCACCATGTTTCCTTAATTGCGCACTCTAATGAAAAATATGTTCAATAATCATTATTGCGAATAACTATGGTCTGCTTAACCTTTATTGGTATAACATGCTGTGTGTAACAGAACCCGAACCCTTTAAAGAAACGTTAATGGGCTAGTCAGTATGAACAACTACAGTGCTACTATGGCGACGACGCTGGGAATTAAAAAAAATATCTCCGTACAAAATGTACAAAACAACTCTGAGGGAAAATGTCAAAAAGATACCAATTCCATCAAGCATTACATAAGCATAGATTTTTTGTTCAGAATATGGTCTTTAGTGTTTTCTAACCTCACTCTGCTTGAGCGGAGCTTCAAAATATGACCCACAGCTTCTTCCCAAGTTCATAACTTCATAACAAAAACCGTGTGACAATTTGAATGCAAAAAGGGAATTCCGGAAGGCAATCACGACAGGCGGCGTCGCGTCGTCATGTATTCACCGTTTGTGACGAAAACAAAATTCTAGTAAACCATTCATGTTCAACAATCATGACTCCTTCTATCCGTCTACATTACATTGACACTTTTGTTCTCAGTTCTAAAGTGGAGTTCGTGGTCAACAATCAATGTAAACAGTGTGCATTGTTGTGTCCGTAGTTCCTAGAAGTAAGTCAGCGATAGCATGTGACATGTAATGTACTTATTACCTAAAAATTGCTATGCAAACTGTTTGCATCGGTGATTGTTTCTACTGCACAGTACTTTTGTTATTGTTGAAAGACTTGCATCGAGTTGTTTTAGCGAAATAAAGACGTACTTAAATAGCTTTATTATAAAACTAGCATTCCGCCCGCGTGGACTTCGGTTATATTGCGGTATAAAGGAATATTTTGTTTTCCCTCGGGAATATAAATTTTTCCGGGATAAAAAGTACCCTATTATTTAAACCGGACTTCTAACTATACGCCTGCAAAATTTAAAAGCAATCGGTTCAGTAGTTACGGTGTGAAAGTGGAACAAGCAAACAAACTCACATTCCCATTTATATAATATTAATAAGACTAGATGATCCGGCAAACGATGCTTTGCCAATTAACATTGTTGCGAAACAAAAAACAAATTTCAATAAAATATCTGGATAGTTTAAAGGCTTATTTTTAGAAAGGTTTATTACTTTTAATTTATTTTTCATCAATTGTCTATCGATGTTGCGTCTCTCTCAATTATGCAGTTAGTTGTAAAACAATACGCTCTGCAGCAGTCACCATGCACGGCTAAGAATAACTTTTCGTTGTGTCGAAACATTTTATGCATTGGCTGTTGCTCATAAAACATTTCATCATCATCATCAGCCCATACCTGTCCACTGCTGGACATAGGCCTCTCCATAAAACATTTACGAAGACTTTAATTGATCAATATCACACTCATAAATCGATTCTAAAATAAATCGAATCTTGACAATGTTGCACAACACTGCCAGTATAATATTATGTTAGATATGTCAATCTACCTGTCAGCATTTACTTCTTGGATGACGTCGACTGTAGCTTATAACATTTATGAAGGTGGGTTACCTATACGGGAAGCGATGAGATTCAAATGGTTTCTTTATTTCTCATTTTCAAAATTAAATTTTCGCTACAATTATTGTGTTAATGTGGTAAAATTAGGGCAATAATGTGCTGGTGATGAAAAATAATCTAGTGAGAGTGAGAAGTAAAGGAGAGGACTCCTATTTGATCAATTTTTTATTCCCGTGTAATGTTCCACGCAGCATTGAAATATGACGGTCCACCCTCACGTTTTAATGAGTTTTTGACACGACTTTGACTATTGACGACTTGATAGACTATGACAACGACACCAACTTGAACACGAAGAGAACTACTTTGTTTGTGGCAGAATTCTCGGCTATAAAGCTGAACATAAGAGCCAAGTATATAAAATTTAAAAAAACATTTATGAAGGAGATATTACAATGTTCATAAGATTATTGTGTATCTTCTTAATTTAATTTAACTTAACAGTTCATCATCGTGATCAGACACATGACGTCCATTCGAAGGCTTCACACAATGATATTCATGATCATTTGGGGGTGCCAATAAAGGCGGGCGGGATGGCGATCGTAATGGTGTTGTGGTTTAACTCACAGAGAGCGCCGCTGCACGTTCTCTGGAGAATTGGTTCGTGGCTGGGATGGCGACACATGTATTCTATTCGCTGTCAGCACACGGCTAACTGTTACAGTTATAAAACCCTGTCTATTAGTGGCGAAGCTAGGGGGTAAGCCGGTAGTACAAGACAAGTCTATGCCAGGCACATTAACAAATATTTTCAAGGAAATTAAGTAGCGTAGGGACTTATTATAGCTCAAATAAGTAAGACAAATAAAAAAATCTAAATAAATGCTTATTTGGTTATTGGTTAAGTGCCTATTTTTCACTACCGGCTTACCACCTAGCTTCGCCACTACTGTCTATACTATTACTATACTCATTAGACTTGGTATACAATGTTACTGTTATGTTACAACAAGTTTTGTTAGCTAAATTACCCGACTATGATTGACTTGGGTCTAAACATTGTGAACTATTCATTTCCGGGCTGCACCTAAACTGCAATTCATCATAGAAAGGGTGGACTAGAAGTATTTCCTTTGTGTGTAAAATTGCTATTCTTGATACTTTAATTGTTTGGTTTAACATGTCTAATACTTGTACAAATAGACATGAATCGTCCAAACCTGTGCACGCAACCTAACTCTAGAACGACAGAACAGAACCAGGGACGTTTACTTTTGTTTTTAAATTCAAAAATAAGGTCTTCAAGTCGCGGGTGAATAGGTACCTAATGAACAAGTGTGCTCCATCGTAGACCACATCGCTGCTTAACATCAGGCAGGATGGTGGTTTTAGTGATAAAAAAAATACTTTCATCAAGCTCTGTGTTATACTACTGTACATCTGTATGTAATAGTCACTTATAACGATGAAACTAAAAGCATTTCATTTCTTTTCAGAATGTTTTATTTTTTTTTGTATCGTAAATATTGTCAACGTATAAAATGTTAAAGAACGAAATCCACTTTATTCACCAAAAAAATGTACCCAAATTGTACTATTTAGTACGTCTATAACAAAAATTCTAAGTACCCATTTTGAAACAAAGTTATACCTAACCAAATCCCACACCCACCATCTTGACTCGCACACAAATTAGATGTTCACTGAAATATTGCTCAGCATTTTCCTCACAATAGAATAGAAAACACAAAGTTCTATATCATATTTCCAAATCAATAAACAAATACTTTTCCATTACAAGTTGGAGATATGAAATAATATCTAGGACGGAAATAATAGGTAAGTTCCCACTTAGATAGAAGTATAATCTATAAACTATACAAGTTATTGGAAAAGTGATATCGGATCCTAAAAGGTCTTCAACTACTCAAATGTTATCAATAAATCTTAGGTCGGTACATCTACTGCTCAAGAAGTATTTTCTTTCAGAGGTAAATGGATATCCATGAGTTTCTGGTAGTACCTAAGGATTATTATAGAGGAAAAATAAGGTATATTACATTTTCCACGGAAATGGGGAAAAATTTATAGCAATCGCGCGGTATAGCTAGCCATACATAATAAATAAAATAATAAAAAAATATAAATAGTGCCCACGGTTCAGGCGCGCGTTTATAACCAAACGTGACAGGGGGTAAGTCCATCGCCGTTATAGGGTTCACACAACCTGTGATGTGCGGTTTCATTACGATGTTGTCCTTCACCGTACGAGCGTTGCGTTCCCTACTAAGCTCTGAAAAAGACCCGTTGGTACACGTCTAGCAGCCGGACTCATACCCGCGACATCCCGGTTGCAAGTCAAGTATCCGACCAACTGGACCAGTATATAAAATTGTCGTCATCAGCCACATGACGTCCACTGCTGGACGAGGGCCTGCTCCAATTATTTCCATGATCATTTGGGGGGAAATACCGATAATCACCACTCTTTGCGGGCGGGTTGGCGATCGCAGTGGTGTTGTGGTTTAACTCACAGAGAGCGCTGCTGCCCGGCCTCTGGAGAGTTTCCTCGTTCGCCTCTCACGACCCCTATGACGGGATAAGTTGGGCTGGGGTACACAATATGTATTCTATTCACCGTCTGTTTTACAATAGTAAAGTACAATAGTAAAATAGTAATTACCTACTCGGATCGTGACTTGTGACTAAGTCAAAGTCAAAATTTATTTATTTCATCGTTATAAGTGCTATAACATACATATATACAGCAGCATAACACAAACCTTGATGAACGTCATTTATGACTTTAAAAACAAAAGTAATCGTCCCCGGTTCGAATTAATTTCTTTTACTGGCCAGAGGAACCGGGAAGAAACTGGCATCTTTTCAAATCGCCAAGGCTTACTTCTAAGTATACTTAAAATAAATATAACTTAATTCTAATTTAACAAATGCTTGATGGCCGGATACATGCCTGACTGGTAAAGAGCTCAAGGGTACTAAACGATATTAACATTAAATAAAATAAAAGGGTGCCCCTGTGGGTTATGTAACTGAACCCCTTAGATCATGCAAGCAACCACCCAGCTCATGACTGTACCTGAATTATATACTAAGTGCTGACGTTCTATTAATATTAACCTACGAACATTAAGTTTCACCCTTCAGTTTGTCTTTATTATTAGGGCGAGTTGACTAATGGATGAACAAACATAACCTACCTATTCAGCCAGTTTGCACCTAAGAATACACAGTTCATAGAGAACGCGAACTGTGTGTGTCCCTTACATTTTATTACAAGTTATAGCTGCAAGTTAAGGCATTATGAATTATCTTGTACAAAAAGCGTGATAAATACAATAAAAATCACACACACACACACACCTCACGCCTTTTAATCCCAAAGCGGGGTAGGCAGAGGCACATGCTTAATAAGCAAACGCCCACGGTTCATCGAGCGTATTTAACCCAAGGTGACAGGGGGTGAGCCCATCGCCGTTATAGGGTTCACACACCTTGTGGTGTGCGGGTTTCATCACGATAAAAATCATAGGGAATTTGGTTACAATTCAAATAACACTTGTACCACAATTCTTCACAAATACAATACTTAACAATATTATATCAGAATGTTAGTTCAAGCATTTGTTAAATTAGTATTAAGTCATATTTATTTTAAGTATACTTAGCAGTGAGCCGTAGCGATTTGAAAAGATGCCAGTTTCGTCCAGTAAAATAAATTAATTCGAACCGGGGACGATTACTTTTGTTTTAAAGTCATAAATGACGTTCATCAAGCTTTGTGTTCTGCTACTGTATATCTGTATGTTATAGCACTTATAACGATGAAATAAAGAAATTTTGATTTTTGACTTTTAGTTACCATACTCCTACGAAAAGGCTTGGCCGATATTATGAAATTTAATCTATTTTTCATACGGGTTACAAAGGCCTTACTGTGGCAAAAAAATACCATGATAGCTGGTATAATATCTATTGTTAGTTCTTCAGGTCGAAGAGTCGTTCCACTTCGTAATATTATAGTACAGATTTTTACGTTACTAGTGGTAGTTGATTCTGCCACAAAGTTCCTAATCGTTACGCGCTATGTATGTATATGTTTTGTCTTAGGTTCAGGCGCGATGCTCTTAGCTATATAGGTCACGTTTGTTTCAACCCTTCAGAGGTCGGTGAGGTAAGTAAGAATGAACTCTTTTAGTGATCAGCTACTTCATTCTTTGTGTTACCAACGAGTACTCCAATTTTGGAATGAGATAGATACAGTCTCATCACCCCACCACACGTTTGTGCGGGTGGGTGTGGGTAGTTGGCTTGACTTTATTTATTTTATTTATTTACTAGCTGTCTCCGGCAAACATTTGTTTTGCCATGGGAAGTCGCTTTTGTACCCCGTGTATTGGAAGAACCTATTAAACCTTCCCTGGATTTCCACGTGTGATTCAAGACTGTGATCTCATCAATGATGTCCTAAATTAACGTTTTGACATCGCCTTGACAAGCTGTTCTTTATTGAACGAACGCAGGCCTCCGTGCACCTCTATAACACAGGATTTGTCGCTCACATAACCAAAACTTTTCACAACTAGACATACATTGTTGTAATAAAGCCATTGTTGTAATGTGCAAAAATGTTTGAATTTATTAAAGTCTCCCACTCCCCAACTCTAACTAAGATGGTTGCCCACAATCTTGTCACCAGTCTAATTCCTATTCATGTAAACTTAAAATGATTCTTATTCGTGTATTCTTGTGTAAAATTAATTGTTAACACCTAAGCTGATAAAATGTAATGTCCTAGTGACAGGTCTTCAAGGAAATATGCTTATTTTTTATCAACATGTTCACCACAGTTGTAATTTCTAGTATATTTCTGTATTCTGTCCAACAAAGAAAATAAATAAATAATAGGACCAAAATTTTAAAAATCGGTCCAGCCGTTCTCTAATTTTAGCGAGACTAACAAACAGCAATATATTTTACGAAGTGGCTGTAGTGCGAGGGCGAGTACGGTTATGGTACCGCGGTCACCTTGGTACCGCCGTCATTGTATCGAGATCTGAGGGGTACGTTGGCCGCGTCTCATGCCGGAGATGGTCCGTGAGGGCCTGACGCAGCTGGATCCACCCTTGGATGTAGTGGTTAAGGGCACCGTGGGGTTTAGTGGGAGTCCCACATAAACCTTCCGCTGCCCACGCCAGCAGTGGGCATCCATAACGGAGTTCCGCACGATAAAAAAAATCAATAAGTATTACAAACGCAAACCCCAAAATCAAATTAATTACAAGAATATAAATGTAATATCGCAATCCTCTTTCAACGGACCTAAAGAAAAAAAAATGTGTCGTCGAAACATACGACGAAAATTGCGAATACCTATGCCACTTTGAAAATTGAACCCGGTTCCCTTGCTTGAGTGACAGCAACCCCGACCACATGTCCATCTAGGTCGTCTATTCTGTCGACAACACACTAAAAGGATTATGTAAAGCCAGGGTCTGCTAGAATAATACTTTTCAGATACAATTTAAAATGGCTGGGTTATCAATATTTTGAAGTTACTTTAAATAAATATCTTTATCATTAAACGAGCAATTCTTGTATATATATATAATTGGAATCTCGGAAACGGCTGCACCGGTTTTCATGAAATTTGGTATGTAGAGGGATTTGGGGGCGATAAATCGATCTAGCTAGGTTTATTTTTAGAAAACATCTTTCCAACCGTGTTTTCGGGCATGAAAAATTGCTCAAATTGTTAATACGACTCTTACTGACATCTATTGCCGAGTAGTAATACTATGCTATACGTAGGATGGTGCGGGGGACGTTTTGGTTTTGAAGTAACTAGAGATGGGGTTATGAAAAAATCGAAGGAAAATAATCGATATAATACATGCATAATAGCAGAGAAACATTGTGAATTATCTATATTAGTAAACAACGTTTGCCGGTTCAGCTAGTAAAGAATAAAGAAGAGAAAGACTTCTTTTTTGAAGCCGCCTTAGAAGAGGTATTTCTCAATTCGACCGAATGCTTGTGTTTTTTGTTCTATCTCACTCTTTCGTTTATGAACATATTAGGATGATTATTGTTTGTTATAAAAATATAACAATATATTTCAAAGGCAGTCCCATGTTAAGGAAGTTACGGTTTGATGAATCGAACATATTAGGATGATTATTGTTTGTTATAAAAATATAACAATATATTTCAAAGGCAGTCCCATGTTAAGGAAGTTACGGTTTGATGAATCGAGATTTGATCTTTAAAAAAAGAGCGTGCGACTGTTCTAAGTCGGTTCTTTTTTCTTGAAAATTATTATTGATAATCAATTGTATTATATACCTTTTATACTAGTTCTCAATCAGGTATTTGGGTTTGCAATTGGAAGGGTTTAAAACCAACTGTAAGTAGTAGGTGTGTAGGTACTAATGAGCTCTATTAGTGCCTATGTACGCTTTCCAACGCTCGTGCAGTGAAGAATAACATACTGATAAAACCCATATAACGGCGGAGAAAAAAAAAATAATAGTATGGTAATTTAATGTTTTACAGACATGTTAAAGAATTTTTAAAGATTTATATGATGGTATATTTACTTTTTATTATTGTGATTGTTGCAACGATCTAACAGGGTTATGTCTTAGACTTAAGATCCAAATTCTATATAACGGTGATAACCGCCCAGAATGATGGCTTAAATACGCTTGGTGAATCGTGGACGCTTTGGGTTCTTTTTTTAATTTCGCTGGTATCCATCATACACACAGTCCACGACTGTACACGGGCTTGTGTATGTATACCATGAACGCTCTAGTTAGTCTAGTACTTAGCCGACCCTCGACCCTTTACTTTTACTAGACTTAGGTTAGCACTTATATTTCACCGGGGAATTAGGTCAACAGCCATCTAGGGCTTAGAGTAGAGAGTGGTCCAAATTACCTTAGTTTTAAGACTTAGCACTTACTTATTCTTTTCATACAGTTAAGATGCTTACTTATTCTTTTCATACACAGTTTTTGTGTTTTGTAATGTATCTTGTTGTGTAAGGTTTTATGCTGCCTTTCTTATTAACAGTAGCTGGCATCTTTTTAAAAAGAGTACGAGGTAGTCAATGAGGAGGTTTCTTTAAAAAAATAAAACAACAAAAAAGCGAGTCCGAACACGAAAGATCATAAAATAAAGTAGTTGCATCTCTTTCGTTTTCAACTATCTTTGACAGATTGATTTTTTTTTATAAAATCCTCAGTCGACGGTACTTCTTTTTGTTTGTTACCTCAAAACTTTTGAGTGGGTGAAGCGATTTGGATGACTCTTTTTTTTGTTTGAAAGCTGGTCTTCCTTCCCATTTGAGTCCATTTAATTTTGGTTCAGTCCCGACACTGGCTTTAATTATTTTATTCAAATTTCCATCTTGTGAACCGTAACGCAATATTTTTTAAGTATACGATTATTGGATTGGAAGTCTCTTTTATTTCTTAAAATTTCGCCTTTGCCCAGCAGTGGGACACAAAAGAGGCTAAAAAAAATAAAAAATAGTTTCTGTTATCTCTGGGGATACAATGTCTCATAGGTAGGTACTCTAAGATTGTGCCTTTTTAAAGAAACTATGGTGTATCCGGAAAAATATTGAGTTCGCGTCTTCTTTTATAGTACGTACTACGTACCGCCAGGATGTGGAATAACTCGCCAGAGTCTGGAGGTCTTCAAGTCACGGGTAAATAGTTACCTCATGAACAAGTATGCTCCATTGTAGACCACATCGTTGCTTAACATCAGGCAGGATGGTGGTCAAACAATTGTTCAATATGTTTAAAATAAGAGTTGGAACTAATAATGTGTTAATAGTAAATACTGATACAGACGGTTCCATTTTCTTGTCTCTAGCATACAATAAAGTTGAACCTTGAACATTGGTCGTTAAATTACGATGTCATAGAATTTCACCTATAAAGTCGTGTCGGATATTAATTCAACCTATTTGATACTGAAACTATTTCTTTCAATTATTTGTCTGGAACGTACAAGTGAATGCCTTTTATGTTAATGTTGTATTCCAAACTAGTAAACTTTTCTCCAGCTATGATAAAAAAAGCAAAAGTAGTCACAAAATACAGAAAGAGCGCCGCATTAAGTAGGTACAAACAACTAGCGAGTAAAATGAAACGAAACTCAAAGTACCCGTACAATACTAAAGTCAGGAAGAAAGTTTGCTTTTTTCCTTGTCACATTACAATGGATCTATACTTTTTTTCTGTTCCAAAAGGAATAAGTTCTGCCAAAACTATTAGAGGACTTTCATGTCGGAACTTAGATACCTAGTGTACGTACTATAGGAACTTAATTTTCACACAAAGTTCAATCAAGATTAATGGACAATTGGGTGGGTTTCGTGTTTAGATTGATTGGGGAAAGCCAAATTTGGTAGCGGTCGGTGAGTTCATATTTAGGTACATTTCTATCATCAATTCATGACTTGAAACAAAGCCCCCCGCTGTCTGATATTACGCAACGGAATTTGATGCTTGTTTTTTAGAAGATAGAGTGATCCTTGAGGAAGGTGTGTAATGAATTATACACAACACTATTAATCTAAATATATATAATGAGAAAGTTTGTATGAAAATTCTAAACCTAAGAAGTAAGAGGCTTGAAATTCGGCAAGTAGCACTTAGTGCATGCAGAGCAACGTTTGTTATATTGTTGCTAATGTTTGGTATACTGGAAAAACAGCATTTTCCGGGTAAATTAGTTTTTTTATATACTTATAGTAACCGTCTACGATGGGGCACGCTTGTTTATTAGATACCTCTTCATCTGTGACTTGAAGTCGTTTGGACTTTACTGCGCAGACAATCTGGCGGTTCGCACTATAAAATTAAACCCATATACTGGTTATAAAAGGACGCCGAGCAATGGTCTTAGCAATGTTGTTGGGCTTGTCAATATGAATAGCTTTTGCTTAAGTCGATGCTAGGAAAGGAAAACAATTTTTCTCATGTTTATACAGTACGAGATACTCATTAAATAAAATATCCATTACGAGTTTTTATTAAGCGAGAAGCCCAGACGCCTGTGGACAATTTTTATAGGGTCATGTAAAAAATGAAGTTTATAAAACGATTTGTAATGCTGTACACGAAATAAGGATTGTGGTAGACAACTGTTATTTAGGAATTACATATCAACCCTTTATAAGTATTTAAATGTAAATTTAACACAAAATGAATTTCACAGACTAAATTTGTGTATCTTTAGAAAAAAGTCATTTCGAGCAATTTATTAGTTTAATTATTAAGATGTTTTTCTCTTGAAATATCCAAAAAAATATTTCATGTGAATTTTATACTTATTGTTTGCACAAAAAATATAGCACTGAAGGTATTGGGCTGTCCACAACCCACACAAGTGTAAGTCGTATCACGTTTAATCTTTGGTGGACAAAGCCTACGCATCTTAATTTTAGGCACATCATTGTTTTCTAGTTGCTAGTTCTTCATTTGGCATATCAGGACCCAAAACACGTCACACACAAATCTAAAAGCATGTGTTAAATTTATCGTCAAATTTAGAATTATCTAAGCGCAATAATTTGGTTGCACTTTTTGGATTTGATAATTATTTTCCATTTCAATGCAGAAGTACTGTAACTGTAATTTTCCGTCATTTTTTTGCAAAATACATGAAAACAAGAAAATCAACGCCACTCAATTCATTACACAAACGTGGACGTGCGGAATTTATCGTCAAATTTAGAATTATCTAAGAAATTATTTCAATGCAGGAATAACTCACCAAGTTCATTACGCCAGCGAATATAACGTTCTACCCGTCTCCATCGTCGTTTAGCTACTAAAACTGAAGCTATACAGATGCACAGACGTGGTACCCGCAGGGGAGCGGAGGGGTACAGAAATCACAAACTGCTAGCGGTCTACGAGACCGCACGTCCATAGTTAAAGGTTAAGGATTTAAGGTCCATCCCCTCCAGGTCCCATTTTTTTTTTCAATCTGTATATATTTTTTTTGACAAATTTAATAGCCTGCCGACACTATTAAAAAAATACGTATTTATCCCAAAGGGGGGTAGGCAGAACCGACAGTTTACAAGCGTATTTAATCTAAGGTGAAAGATGTTGAATTTATCTCAAAATCGTCTCTACTGCAGCAAAACACAGCTCAAACACTACGAAACGTAATTCGTCGGTCTCCTTGAATAATGCTTTTGAGTGACTGCGGTTGACAGCCGACCTGTCTCGTCCCTTCATCTCTCCGAAACTCCCCCTGTCCACTTTGAAATTGCTACAAACCAATTAAAACTGTTTCCTGTGAAATAACAGGTTAAGCAAGACTAGTGAAGGAAAGTTAGTCCGTTTTGACTTACTAGAAAAATCAAATATGGTATATTAGGATTAAAAAAAAACTACCTTTACAGTGGAGTATCTATAACCTGCCAATATCAATTTAAAAAAGTGGAAACGTACCTTAAAAATCTTATACTTACCAACCTATTTTTTAATTGCAAAAAGGCAAGCATTTGACTAGCCACCCAAGCCTTACCGCGCGTTTGAAAGTAGCATTTCCATGACGTTCTGCCATTTCTGGTTATATGTCGCTCAATTTTATTTCTGTTGATGAAATTACAGTAACCTATCTTTCATTTACGGTACCTCTGCATAAAAATATATAAGGATGAAAGAAGGAGAACTAATCGGAAGAGGAAAACAACGTCGGGTATTTACTGGTCAAATAAGCGACGTGATACGGAAACACATAGTAAAGAGCATCCGAAATGTGCGTGTATGTGTAGATTAATTAATTTGGAAGAAGCAAAATAGGATGTCTGAAAGGTATAAAGTGCTATTATTTTCTTATTAGGTACTATCCCAAAAACAAATTACATAAAAAACTCGATTAGCTGATTTTGCTTCTTGTATGATGTTTAATTGTATGGCAAAAATAGTCTTTCCAAACTACCCTGTCTATTTCTGAGAATTTGAAAAACCTCGTACTCTTTCTTCTAAAGAGAAATAATAGTTCAAATAACCAGTAAAATAAATACTATATGTATTAATCTATCCCAGAAGCGATTAACAAGTTGTAAATCACGCAGTGACACGTACCGGCCAAGGGCTTTTACGATCCACTAAAATATATATTAATGTCATCTTGGAGCCATCAAACCGTAATAATATTCCCAGAATTTATAGGTGTCTTGTACGCAGTTTATGATATGTATTTAGTTGTGTGATTTATGTACGTGCTTCCCTAATAATAGTAATTGAGTGTTTGTTGTCCTTTATTCATCATCATTAGCCCATATTCATCCGCTGCTGGACATAGGCCTCTCCAATTGCACGCTACTGTGATCTGTTTTCGGCTTCTCGCATCCAGATTCCGTCCAGTCATCTTGCGCATATTATCAGTCCATCCTGCCTGAGGGCGCCTTACATTCATGCCCATATTTTTTATTGGTTCATTCACATTCAATTACTAATGATGTTATTTTATTACTAGGATGAATAATTAGAAAATTACTTATCTCAGAAGAGCGTCTGTGGTCCAGTTGGTCGGACCCTTGACTTGTAACCGAGAGGTCGCGGGTTCGAGTCCGGCTACTGGACGTGTACCAATGGGACTCATTTTCAGAGCCTATGTACGCAACGCAACGCTCGTACGGTGAAGGACAACATCGTGATGAAACCCGCACGCCACAAGGTGTGTGAACCCTATAACGGCGATGGGCTCACCCCCTGTCACGTTGGGTTAAATACGCTTGGTGAACCGTGGGCATTTGCTTTAGCAAGTGCCTCTGCCTACCCCGCTTTGGGCTTAAAAGGCGTGAAGTGTATTTATTTATTACTTATCTAGCCAAAAAGAACTCTTCACTGGCAAATAAAAGTGAGCCGGAGTGTAAGTAACTAAGGAAAATATCTAGTGTTCAAAACCGAAAATGTGACCAGAAAGTCTAGTCGATATTTCTTATAATCCGGTACATTATTCCTCGTTAGACGATCGGCAGAGAGGCCGCGACGACGGCGCTTCTAACTAAGACGAATGAACAGAGCTTTATGTGTACAGTCGGGGATACATGCGTTTGACCAATTCGTGTATTAGTATAATTTTAAAGTAAAAAGAACCGACTTCAACCAGTCCTAGCCACCTGGCCATGGCTAGGACTGGTTGAAGTCGCTTATTTTTTCAGTAACGAAAAAATCATTATATCTTTTTTCCAATAACAAAAAAAATCACAAAAAACGGTTCATAAACGACGGAGTTATCAACGAACAAACAAAAACAATTTTAGTGTCGATTAATAACTATCAACATAGTATTTGTTTGGTAAATAATCTATTTACGCGTACACATACGTATACACTTCACGTTTGTATCCCAAAAAGGGGTAGGTAGTAATTACAGAGCCTTCATACCTCGTTCGTACATGATCTCCGGATTCCAGCACATTTTTTATGGAAAACTAACACTAAGCTAGCTGTAATCGCGAGACGTCTACCACCATAAGTATAAAACAGTGTGTAAAACAATATGTTATCTGCCTACCTTTCTAGGAAACCATATGTAAAAACAATTACTACTTCGTCAATATTCCTTCAGTATCCATTTTGATTTAGCTTCAAAAAGAACAAAAGACAACAAAAACTTTAACATTAAAAATATTTCTAGGATGCACAAAAAATAGTCAAACAGTGCAGTGTGCAACCGGAGTTCCATTACTCACGGCAGCAGGACACCCACGAGCAAAAACGTCAGTTGGAGACGAAAATAAAATCGGCACGCGAAATTCGCTTTTTTCATCCGGATAAACGTTTGACAATAGCATTGTGCTAGTTTTGCCACTCCAACTTCAAAGGTGAATGAATTTTTTTGTCTCACTCCATACTCGCTAGTTGAGACTAGAGACGTCCTATATATACATCAAAACATGAAAAAAAGTCTTCTAATATATAGGGTTCAGTTGGTCAAAAATCTGGTCTACCATCCTAATGTCGTTTGACATTAAGGTTATTTTTTCTTGTCACAATATTAACACTTAATAATAATTGTCAAACTCAACCCTATAGATGGCTTAATGACACAGGAAGTGTCATCAAAACTGATAGAGCACTTTCTTAGTCGACCGTATTAGAAAGTAGTTCTTGTACATTTAAAAGCAATCATCATCAGCTCTCTGACGTCAGCTGGACTTATGCCTTACCATAATACGTCACTGCAGAAATGTCCACTTTTGAAAAAAATTACATATATCTATGTATACACATACATCCTCAGTTATATGCGAGAGCCAGTACAGAACAGGGTCGGTCAGTCGTCACTGATCAATTTTTGGTCTAGTCTGGATGGTCTGTTAATATTATTGTAGATCTCTGATCTAGTGGAATGCAGTCTGGGTCTATATGGTGTCATATAAGTATGTCTCCCACAAGGTTAGAGGGAGACAACCAATGTCCAATTAACACGACTTCCATTCAATCTATACTGGGTAAACCTCCAACTTCCGGTTGCATGTTGAAGTACCCGACATGTGGTAGCAAAATACAAGATATAAATCTGTTAGGACATCTATAAAATTTATTTAAAAAATCAAAATCTAACATATAACAATACACGTGCATTTCTTATAGAGCTACCATTATCGTTTATCATCCAATAGTTCACTTTTCAGTTAAACAAAAACTGTTACTAATGCATATAAGCTATTAGTACTAAAATTCTTTGCATCGCAGACCAAGTGAAGATTGCTAAATACAGGACGCATCGTTTGTGCATTGGAACATTATAAAATGACCTATATAATCTAAGAACGCGCAGGGAAATAGAGCTCATGGTAATTTCAAATACGTTTATATCCACGTGTCTTAACCGCTATACGCATAAATCTATTTGGGAGGTGTTGACAGGCACTATAGAAAACAAGCGGAGTTGCTTCCAATCAGTTATATTTAGATTTTCGACGGGCGAATACAAAATTGTACTCGCTGAAGTTTCGAAGACTTACTTCTTAGTAAATATTTCACAATACAAAGAAATAATAAATAAAGAAATAGTGTGATAGGAGAAAGTTGCGGTTTCAAAGAAGATGTAGAGTGATCAAGGTGTCAAAAGGAATCATTTGGTGGTTCGAGCATATGAAGATAAGGGATGCAAGAGATTAAATTTCTGCGGGGTCAGGTGAGCAGAACCCGCTCCAGAAGGTCGTCTGAGTTGATGTATGACCAGATCAATGATTGCTGACGGAAGGAATCATGAAAAGTACTGCAAATCGATCAGCATAATCATATGAAATCATTTTGGAATATGGATGAGGCGAAAAGGATAATATTACTACGTCAATAGCATGAAAAATGGAGAACTCTGCACACCCTTCTGAGAAACAGGCGTGACATGCTGATGTATGTATTTATACACAAAGAAGTAAATTTTAATATTATATTATAGGTACAACAAAATATACAGTCGTTTTTTTTGTGTCGGAAAGTTTATGAAAGTCAATTGCTGTAGAGTAGGTCAATATTACAATATCTAACTGACTTGAATTGGCTGGGACGTCCTTCAGCCGGGAAATATAATCTTTACAGAGTTTCAAATAAGGCTGTTTTTGGAGGCATTAGAAAGCAGAGAATATTATGATAAAAGTAATCACCTTCCTAAACTTATTCTATGCCTATTAAAACGTCTATTTCAAGACCGAGATAAAGGCTATCCGGGAATCTCTAGGACAAACAGTCGCTTCTATTCCATACCTAACACTAGTTTATCGCTGTCCATGTTTATTTAAAAGTATCGAGAGAGCCGTGTGGTGTCGGCTAACAGAATACATGGGTCATCACCCTAGCCTAACTTTTCCCATCGTGGGGGTTGTAAGTTCGATAGGCAGGCAAGCGTATCAATTATTGGCTTTTTCCCCCGAATCATCATAGAAATAATTAGGGGAGGCTCTCGGCCATGCGGCTGATAATGATGATGATCGAGGGAGAGAGAGAGAGAGATCATATGTGAGATGTCCTGGTTTCAGAGACTGAAATACTCGTACGTAGTACATAGCATACTCATAAATAAATAGGTACATAAAAAGATACAACATCTCGTGCAGTTGGCAGGTTGCAGTCTGCAGTTCGCTTCAGAATAGTACCCTAAGAAAACACCAGAAACCACTCATGCAGCAGCGGTTGACTGCATCCAGTCGATGCACGTGCTGCCATCAGTTGCAGTTTAGCTCGCTTTGAAATAGCACCTTAAAGCATTAGTTTGAGTCTAAAATCGTCGTTTTGGTCGTTAGACCTAACTAAATTAACTCCATACATTTTATTGAAACAATTTCCAAGATGAAGATGCAAGTCAAAATGCCTATTGAATTTTGATTTTTCTGATAAACGTTTGAGTCTACATTGTTATCCTTTTAAGGATTGAGCGTCGGGAATTTTTTTTTTATCTCGTCAAAATATTATAAAGGGAATCTGGTTTTTGATTTACCTGCCAAGTTAGTTACCTTCGATAAAAGGATTTAAGTCTGAACTAGTATTGCCCACCACACTTTCAATTGAACAAGTCTTAAAGTTAAATTTTACCTACTTTATGTTATCAAGTATTCTATGTGTAGGTATATACCGGGTGGGGCCTGAAACACGATAAAAAAAATCTAGTGTAGAATATTTCGACACCTATAAGTTAGTCTCATGTGGTCCCAATAGTTCAAAGTACGTTGTTTCGAAATATATTGAGTTTAAATTTAATACCTGTAATCAATGTATTTAACATTGTGATGTTAACGTGACTCATTTTAATGTAAATGAAGGGAGTTTTCTATTCGGCGTCTATTGCTTGTGTGATACATTTTGTTAGGAATGACCCTTTTTTTTTTCAAATCGATATTAAACGCCTACCACGAGTAGGATATGAATAGTGATAACTGAAAATGTCTATTCTCAAAGTATTTGCCTCTGTTGCAAGTAACCTACCCTGTATATATTATTTTTTTGTAATATAAACGGTTTGCGTCTACTTTCATAGTGCGGACCGCCAGGTCCACATTATGACTTGTCGCAGATATAGGTTCGCGTAGTCTGGTCGTAGGCTAACTAACGCCTTATAAATTATTAAGATACTAATAACAAAATATTATATATACATTGTAAAAAGATAAAACATAATTTCCACAAGTCAGGGATATGTCAAATTATTGAAAAGGATAGGAAATAATATGTTTCCTGCGCAGTATAGTCTGAAGGTTTTCAAGTCACGGGCAAATAGGTACCTAACGAACAAGTGTGCTCCATTGTAGACCACATCGCTGCGTAATATCAGGCAAGATGGTGGTCAAACACTTGTTGACTGTGTTTTAAAAAAAAAACTCTTTCGTGGCGTCAAAAGCATTGGATCATCCTCATTCGCCGGTTGCTCTCACCCAAATCCATCTTGAGCCTCGATTGTAAATAATTATTGTTTTTAAATAAGTTAGTTAATAGTTAATTTTCTTTCTTGCAAATCGTGCTATTTTAGGGCATACCTAAAATTTCACAAACTCCTTTTGAACAGACCTACGACAATTTTGTACATATTTCGTCATGTTTTTATTTTTAATTCGGCAGGTATGATGTATGACTTACTTTCTGAGTTACGACTCGATATTTCATCTATAACAATGTACCCACGCATTTCATTACTTTACTTTCATTTCTGTCGAAGAATTATGGTCTATTTAGATAGCTCCACAATACCTACACTTATCAGATTAAAAAAAACTTGTAGGTATCCTTCCACCACACCACACAGAGCTTTCAGTCATACTAGTTTAACAATGCCTGTCAAGCAGAATGTACACCACAGTAACTTTAAACATATTTTCAACATCACGTCATATTTTCATGTAGGTAATTCTGCACGACATCAAGCCTGCCTTTCTTGGGCCGTCCTCTAATTCTTGCTTCAGTAGACAAACGGGGTCAAAAAGACGAAAGATAAAATAACTTTAAAGAAAAAGAGCCGACTTCAACCAGTAAAATACTCCAAAGGATGATGATTTATTTCTTAGCTTGTACGTAGATAGGTTTGGTCAAAAAAAATTCTCTTTCTGAATCACTAAAACGTCATCAAGGTAGAGTGGTTATACAAGTAAATGACTTTAAAAAAAAGAGAATCACATTCAACCAGTAAAATATTAAGACGTTTGTGGTTTTCTCTTGGATGGCATTGTCGGAACTGAAGCATAGCATTTAAGCAAATTTAAAGGTACCAAACGGGACGCACCAGCTTTTACACAAAAAAATAGAAACATTCAAATCGGTTCACGGTATATGTATATTTTGTCAAAAATTTCTTGAGATAAAAACCTTCAGCTTCAGCGTGTATTTATTTTATGTCGTGTTTTTCTCCACGGTAGTGCCAGGGTTTTTGGAGCACGAAAGAGAATTCATTTCTTTCTTGGAGCGCTTTATTAGGTGGACTGGTAGGATCATGTTTAGGTTTTTCTGTATCCCACATAACAATAGGTTTAAAGTTTTCTAATTCAGTAATTAAATTAAAAAGTTTACTTCGGTATGAAACAGTTCAAAATGACTCAAAAGTAACGACTCACTGAAACTGATTAGCACATTGAATTCATTATTGTATAAATAATAGATAAAAATATCTATATACTAAAATAGCGTGTACTCAATCCCGATATTCTTCCAGCTATATTTATAACGGGAACAGACCACCCGGAGTTGCTTTAATATGCTAATGAAAATGTTGTTTCGCTTCTTATGTTTTTCATCATCGATCACTTATAGGCTCACATTCTGAAAGAACAATTTATGCATACATATAATATAATCCTTGAGGCGGATTATCAACTCCAAATTTTGTAACAGACGTTGACCTATTGAAAAATAAACGGTTGTATCTATCGTTATCGTCCCACAAGATTCTTGTGGAGAACTATGTCCAGCAATAGACGAATAAGGACTGATGATGACGATGAAGAGTCTTTAGGCGTTTAAGTGCTAACTATTGAAAGCAATATCTTTCCACTTCTGTAATTCTTTTTTACTTGCTTTGAATTTAGATGGTTCGTACATTATTATGATTCTGTTGCGTTAATATGGAACATTGTCCATCTAAACAAAACTAAAATTTACAAACAATCCTTGTAGTAAAAATCCAACAATGATAACAGACCCTGTAGCATTGTGCCTTCCAGAAAAGTAAGTTTTTTTTTGCATCGAGAGGTACTTAGTTTAATTTAAAAAATTTGGAACGCAGTCATTCGTGACTGGGCAGATTGTATTGTCTTAGACAGCGAAATTGCTGAAATTTTACCCTCCGAAATGCTCTATTATCTGCGTCACATTTCTAAGATTACCTCCACTTTAAAAAGAAATGGTTCATCTCAACCCTTCAAAGCTGTGACCATTCTGTGAAACTGAGACTTATTATTACTCATTATGTCAAAGTCGACTTTGATAGTGTTCTACAAAGAAATTCGGCACTCAAAAGTCAAAAGAAAAGGGCGGTTTTAAATGTAATTGAATGAATGAAGTCTCTCTTCGTTGTAATAGACTTATTCAAGTCTCAAGTATTTACACATCTACATTAATAACTTCATCACGGGGTACGGTAGACTCGATCGAAACGTTATCTGAATAATAAAATATAGATTTCAAGCCAAGAACAATATAACATCCAGAAAAGTTCTTCTAAGCGACTTAATTCAACCGTATGGTCATAAAACCTCATGTGCTGCAACCTGATATCTTTTCTTTTCAGGCTTTTTCGTGGATAACTTCTTCGTTTATTGACCGATTTTGATGTTCCGTTTTTCGTTCGAAACTAGACATCTCAGACGTGGTCCCCTGATAAGGAAATCAGCAGTCAGTTGGATGATGGCACATCAGAAAAATCGAGAGAAAACAAACGTAAACGTGACTCATACATAAAACAATATGAACTAAAACGTGTTGTATTTACCTACATATTACTAGTTTAGTTAAAGTTTTCAAACAAGCCATGGCTTTGTTTACGACAGTTTTCGTCGAGATCTGCACAGCGTGATCGCGCGGCGTGAATCATTATTACGTACGTGTGGCCGAGTGTGAGTAAATACGTACCCAAATACCTCGTACTTGAACCCACGTACATAGACCGTTGTGGTGAACTTGACCTATTGTTGGAAACATTAACAAATAGATCAAAATAACAAAAAGATCACAAACCGTCTTGCGCGAAGACTCGACGAATTTCAACCTCCGGAGCAGGCTGGATTTCGGAGCGGTTATGGCACCATAGACCACATCCACATAGTGCGGCAGATCATAGAGAAAACTGAAGAATATAATCTGCCCCTGTGTCTAGCATTAGAAATGTTCTAATCTTTGGCATAACCAGCCTTATGTCAACCCTAGTCTCTGATCTTAAAAAAACGCGAGATTGGATGATAGGATCTTTGTTAGGATGTTACACCAATCGAGGATCGAACGATTGACGATCAGTTGATTGGTTTGGTGGAAGCTACCGATCTACGTCGACTAATTGATTCCACCATCAATCGATGCCATCCATCGACAATCGATACTAGTAGTCGTGTAGTAACATACTAACTCTATCACGCAAGTACCACTAATCGGATTTCAATACAAATGCTAAATAAAATAAAATATTACTGCTTTTTAATCGGAATAACATAATATACTGCATAATACATGTCATACTTGTATCTAAGTAAACGAATTTAAAAGAGGACCAATTTATTTCCGGTCCTTCTGGCCCGTTAAAGAATTTTGTTGAACTGGGAACTAAAGAATTTAGTTCTAAGCTACATATATTTTAAGATATTTTAGTTCCATCAAGATATTGTTGTTCTTTAGTACATTATAAGCGAACAATCAAAGACGGGAAAGTAATTTTGACTTGAATTTTTTATCCTTATAGGGCATCGACACTGTGATTCACAGATACAATATAATTGGTCCTAAAAGAGTTTTTCCGTATGAACCTGTGTATTATGTAAGTATATTCTTAGAAGATATTTAGCGGTTCAAGCAAAAAAATCTCACAAACTAAAAAATACGAGAACAAATAAAAACATCTGCAAAACTGAATAAGACGACCAAACTTTCTGATTATCTCCTTATTCCCCATCTTTTTCCTCTGCCAACGTTTAAGATTCATAATGAGTAAAATGCATCCTTTTGTCTTCAGCCGCCGCGTCGCCGTCCACTGGCAGTTTAACTTGCGAAGTTTCCAGATAAAGTTTCGTCGGCAAATTAAAATTAGTTCCATAACACAGAACTTGATAGTTTGGGAACTATTTTCTTCTGTTTTCAGGATGGCTTTTGACACTGGGTGGGTGATGATTTATTTCTTTGCCGGTTCGTAGGACGGTTGACCGAGAATTGGTCTATTTAATTTTGATTACACTTTTTGAGTCACTAAGACGTGAATAAAATATATACATATCCACATATGGTCCAGTTAGTCGGATACTTGACTTGTAACCGGGAGGTCGCAGGTTCGAGTCCGGCTACTGGACGTGTACCAATGGGACTATTTTTCAGAGCCTATGTACGCAACGCAACGCTCGTACGGTGAAGGCCACAACCACACCACAAGGTGTGTAAACCCTATAACGGCGCTGGGCTCACCCGCAGGTTCGAGTCCGGCTACTGGACGTGTACCAATGGGACTATTTTTCAGAGCCTATGTACGCAACGCAACGCTCGTACGGTGAAGGCCACAACCACACCACAAGGTGTGTAAACCCTATAACGGCGCTGGGCTCACCCCCCGTCACGTTGGGTGAAATATGCTTGGTGAACCGAGGGCATATGCTTAGCTAGTGCCTCTGCCTACCCCGCTTTGGGATTAAATTTATTTTTGTTAAAATTGTGACATTTAAAAGACGACCCTTAATTACCTACTATTCGACCATTAGCTGAATATAATTTCAATAAAATAACATACCTTAAACGCAAATAGCATTATTTCCAACCGAATCTGTAACAAAAACAAAAACGTTATTAACATTAGGTTTAGTTATGCTTGTGTATGTATAATATATATTGTATTATATTTTATTATCTTAGTATGTTACGACGTTGTCGATCAGATACCAACACATGCCAGCCCCATTACTCTATCTGTCTCCTTTAATATTTAAATTATGTTATCTGGAAAAATTCGCCATAAGCAATAAGGTCGCATTTTGCAATTTTTCCATAGCAATTATTTATATTTGTTATGTACAGTATACAATAAAGAGTATATTCATTCATTTGCTCATTATTAAAACATGCTGCGAAAGCGAAACACTGTAGCAAACATTTTTTTAAAGGTACATCACGGAATTTGTTTGAACACCGAACATTTCAACTGAATGAAAACCGTTTATCTAAAGGAGGTTTAAACAAATCGGCACACCATGACAATGCAAAAATTTTTACCTTCACGACCTTCTTTTTTAAAAAAGAAAAATGCACAGTCATTGCCTCTTCTCGTCACTTGTTCAACAAAAAAACACCTTTCGTATCAAGGTAATATCTAATGTTTAGAGTTCAAGTTAGCTTTGGTGAGGTCCTAGTTATTTTACAGTCAATTTTCTTTCTGACTTGCCAGTCACCTAATACTGAATGGTTTCTGAGTGGTTTGCATTAGAATCGCAAGTGCTTTCAGATGGGTGACAAAATGGGCAGAAAATTTTCGCAACATAAACCACAACATCTGGGCTTTTTACTAAAAAAAAATTTTTTTTTTATTTATACACTTCACGCCTTTTAATCCCAAAGCGGGGTAGGCAGAGGCACTTACTTAATAAGCAAATGCCCACGGTTCACCAAGCGTATTTAACCCAACGTGACAGGGGGTGAGCCCATCGCCACTCATAAATTATGGTTGTATTTAAATCGGCGTATGGATGTGGATAGAGATTTCCCAGGATCGTGACGTGGACGTCCGTGATCTCTGCCTAAACCTCTGGGAAATGGGCGAGACCTATCTTAACTTGCTAAGAAAAATTGATTCTTACTGATCGAATTGATTAAACCAGGGCCTAAAGTCGTTTATAGGATTCGCACATCTCCTGGTTGTAGTTTTTATCGCAATATTTTTCTTCAGTGCAACAGACAGGCTCTGAAAAGATCCATCTAGATCTAGATTCCAGTAATAGGTACATTATTGCAATCGGAAAAGAATCATCAAAACCAGTTCACTCAGTCAAAAGTTTTGAAATAAGATCCAAAAAAATAACGACGAATTGAGAATTGTTATCTTCTTCTATTTTTTGCTTGATGTGTATTAAAAATAAACCTTAATGACTAATAACATTCATGTAACCCAACCAACCTTAAGGTGGTAGACCTGGGGACTGATTCTGCTACATAGCTCTGGCATCGGCATGATAACGATGTACATCGCTGCTTTACTAAGGGCTATAGTGAAATGACAGTAACGAAACCAGCAATGCATGCTAACGCTACGATGCCAAAGCAATGCAATTAGGAGAGGCGTAGCAGACTTGGCCCCCAGATGCATAGATGCGAGAATTCTACCACATAGCGTTGGAAAGCTAAACACCCTAAGCGTTCGCTTAACGGGAACCCCCTCTGGGCGAGAAGCGTGTTCCATCCACAAAGGGAACTATTCAAATTTGCCCTTTATGGTTATTGTAATAGAGCTGCTATATAACGCTTTGAATAAATTAATTGGTTTACTATATCGCAAAGAGAACTTTTACTAACAGATAGAATGTGGATAGAATTCTAAGAATTCCGAATAAAAGGATTGTTAATACACCACCATTGTTGTGGTTGGGGAAGGCATGTGTCTGGCAGTGGACGTATGAAAGCTGATGCTTGGATGAATTGCCGTGGTCGATTGAGACTTGCAAATTGCAATGGAATATAAAAAAGTCGGATCCGAAGTGAAAATGAAAAAATGATCTCATTGAAACAAATCCAAGAAATTAAAGATTGAAGGAATACGTAATAAGGTTTTTGTTTTATTTTTTTCGTTTTCGATTTACACATACACAAAGCAAAATAGCGGAGTAGTCAGAGGTTCTTGCTAAGAAAATGCCCACGGTTCATGAATCGCAATCCAAGGTGACAGACGTGACATCGCCGTTGAAATATTTTTTTTTCTATATGCCTGACTGACCCTACGTATCAACTGGCCAAACATGCACAAGAAATCATGTTTGGCATGGGTATCGTGTTCTTCTTAGTTGTACGAGAGAACTAAATGGAAACGTACAAATTTGTCAAATCTCACCTTTGGGCCCGTTTAACAAGCGCGACAATGAGGAGTTTTATCCCACAAAAGAGAGAGTCCAAAGACGAAGTAGTAGTAGTTCTCTTTCTTTTCCCTCTATCTTTGACATAATTGTTTTTTTTTGGAAATCTCCTTATTGTGAGTTACAATAACATTGCCATGTACATTACGTTATTATTTATTTTTGTCTACGAGGCAAGGCATGAATGAAGGCAAATGACTTAGTAATAATTACATAGTATAAAACAAAATCGTAAGAGGCGACAGAGCGAACACTCCAGAGAACGGGCAGCAGCGCCCTCTGTGAGTTACACCACTACACCACTGCGATCGCCAACCCGCCTACCGAGCGTGGCGATTGTTGGCATTTCCCCTCAAATTACGGAAATCATTAAGGGAGGCCCTCGTCCAGCAGTGCACGTCATGTGACTGATTATAATGATGAAAACCCGTTTTCAAACATTAATAAGTACTGTTCGTCCAGTTACGTCATGATTTTGATCTCGACTGTACATAACAATAAACCCGCATCACATAACAACGTTCTACCTGCATTAATCAGACCATTCGATAATGCATGGCTAGTTGCACAATGAACTAGTGATTCTTTCCAGTTCTCACCTTTATTTCTATTAGGCATTAGGTCTATTACTATGAAAGGTGGACGAGGTATGACAGCACCGGAGGGAAATCATCCGATCTGATGGTGGGAGATGGTCTGATCGAGGTACACTGACCAGGTTAAGTTGAACTCTGCGTGAAAGGAATTATAAAAGGCGTGCAAGATGAAGTGGGTTTGAAAAAAAAACGTTCATATTTTCCTATAAACGCAGACTGCATAAGGCTAGCATTTGCTTCATGGTGAATGGAACGGAATATTGCATACATACGTATCAAACATATCAAAGTGGTAATGTAACATAGGTTTACAATACCTATAAATACTTAGTTATAAACGTGGTTTAACTGTTCAGAAGTTATTACAATCTCGACTTTATTCAGGAACCCTGAGCTGCACCATTATTGTCTTTTTACGAACACATAAAACACGGTCTATGTAGGTATAATTCCTATGTATATCATCAGCCACATGACGTCATATGCTGGAGATGAGGGTCTCCCTCAATGACATCTATGATCATTTGAGGGGAAATGCCCATAATCACCACGCTCGGCAGGCGAATTGGCGATCGCAGTGGTGCTGTGGCTTAACTCACAGAGAGCGCTGCTACCCGTTTTCTGGCGAGTTCCTTTGGACGTTTTTTACGACGACAAAAGTTGGTTCCATAGAAATCTCTTCAATAGTTTTTGAGCTTGAAATAGTAACGGACATCCAAACCAAAAATCCATCCAAACTTTCGGGTTTACAATATAAGGTAGGATTAGTAAACATACACATGTGAGTACACACAACTTAATGTCTGTAGAAACCCAAATCCAGCGAAATTGCCTCAAGATTAATGTAGCACAACCTTTACCTTCAACTAAGCTGGGTTGCATTACTGTTATAAGCCTATTCCATCTCTGCTATGTGGTCGGTAATTGCGCAGGGCACATAGATCGCGGGACCAAAAACCGATGGAGTCTGAAATTCCTAGAATTACTGCCACAAATGGGAAAGCGCAGCATGACTAGACCTCCAAGAAGGTGGTCTGATAATCTGAAATCTAGACACAAGACCGATTGAAGTTGTGGCAGGCCTTAGGAGAGGCCTATGTCCAGCAGTTCATGAGGTGGATGACTCTGGATGTAATTTTATACACCGGATAGACTCTTCCTGACACAATGGGTTGCGTGATTGATGTCTAAACTGTGATAAAGTATTTATTGCAAGTCATGATTGAAATGGCTTCAATGTGGCTTAATGGTATTCGATTTTCGAGCTACTTCGATGATGTAGGGTTAGGACAATAAAAAATTGTTGAAACTGCTTCCCGGAATAAAAAAGTCTCTCAGAGTCGTCTCATGTCTCTATATGATCGATTTGAAACAAACTGTAAAGAGGCAATTTGAAAAGATGTCAGTTCCTTCCCGGTTCTTTCGGCCAGTAAAAGTTTAGGTTTTATTTTACAACTGTCAAATCATACGTGAATTTCATCAAGTTGTGTGATGCTACTGTTTATCTGTAGGTAATAGTACTTATAAGGATGATTTAAATCTCACTAAATCTTCTACTACAGGTGAGATGATTTAAATCTCACTAAATCTTCTACTACTAAAGCAAAATTTCACATTACTAGGCCAAAACCTTAGTAAATTCTATCAATTTTTAAACAGATTATACAAATTATAGTTCCTACATAGAAAATCAGAAAAATGTAATTAGTTTTAAAAATTACCATTAATTTATTATGAGCACCAATCTCATGAATCTCACCTTGAACGTAAAGCATTTGCTTAGCAAATTCTCTACCTATCCCACTTTGGGATTAAAAGACGAGAAAAATATTTTTTAAATTTCAAATGAGGTAACTAAGCATATTCCTCCAAAACTACACTTAAGTTTTTTTTTTTAAGTTAAAAAGCAACACAGTTTCTTGTTATAGCTTTACCAAAAAGAAGCAAAACAAACTTACTAGGTAAGCTAGCCAGCAAAATAGTGAAACTTGTCGAAATTCAACGGCCAAAAGTCAATACATAAACATACAATGTTTAGTCTTTGCCGCTTTATCGCCCACAGCTTGGTCATAAAGTTACAATTTTTCTTCGCTACTTTGTTTTCTTACAACAAATCACATTTCATTCTGGGTCAAGTTAAGTATTAAACGCTAGTCTGAAACGTAATATATATAGATGTAATATACTTCTAATATTATTATAAATTTGAAAGTGTGTATAAATGTACCTATGTTATTACATTCAAGCAAAAAATTATGAATAGTGCATAATTCAAGATTAACTGGAAGAATACTTCTTGTGAACTCATCATCTTTCTGTAAATAGTGTTTTGTAATGGCGTAGGAAACCCCATCCAACTTAGCATCACCCAAAGTGTCCACAAGAGTTTTTACGGTTGCCAAGGCAACCACACCTCTGCAACCACAATTCGGTACCAAGGCAACATGGCATAAAGAAGCATCTTTATTTTCCACCGGCAGCAGTCACTACCAACCTTCCGTTTCAGAGACCACGGAACGCTGAGCAACTTCACCTTTATTGGCACTATCGCGAAGTGTCATTTTGCCGTACTAAATGACTGTAGGATGGGACTTTACTAGGGTGCGCTTTGACAGGTGACCCGGAATGACGTGCGATCTCTTTACGCCCTGCGTTGGCTGAATAAAAAAAAAAGGTCAGGACACGATGTCAAGCTTGCGGTCAGATACGGTAAGTTTGTAGGTAAAAAGCAAATCCGACTTTCCAGATCGTTCAGATTTACTGCGATTTCACTTGCTCTTCCAGTTTTATATAGAAATGTGTAATATTTATAAACAGGTGAAGTTTGTGGAATTTTTCGACATCCATTTTTTACTTTGAGCAAAATGCAGCAAGCTCGTAACATTCACAAACTGGGAATGGAATAGTTCCTGGTGCGATCTGATAACGGACATAAATTATGCTCAAGTTCATTGGTTAACACAGATCACGTTCTGGTGTCGCAAGCAAACTCAGCGCTATGATTGGTTAACTTGTAATGTGTTGCCTAGTGTACATAAAGTCACGTCCATAATCTAAATTCCAATATTGTTAATATTTTCGACAGAAAATATTTTTTTAGGAAAGAATTCCGCTGAAACTGTACTCTCAAGTACCTACATATATTCTAAAAGCTAATGAGCTGTTTCTATGCATTTTTCTAACAAAAAGAAAACAAAATCTTTTTAAAAGTATCGAACGAATGTAAAATAGGCTATACAAAGTTAGTTAAATGACTTCAGCGACATCATAATAAAATATGTCTATTTTGCTCGTTTCTCTAAGAGCCGGGTCAAGAATGAAAGCATAGTTCTGACGAGTCCACGTTTAGAAAGGTCAAGAAGGAAAGTGCTGTTACAGGCCATTATTTTTTAGTAGGCTTATTGCGAGAGCCATTGTTCCAGATATGGGGTGAAGAGTGAATTGCTGTGAAAGTTCAGTGGTTTGGCAGATCACATTTTTAGGAGAGTGGTATAGAAACACTGGTGAAGTGCGTGTGTGAGTTGAACTCAGGAGGTTCCGTAGAAACCTTGCAATAATCGAAATTGAAATTTGGGATTTCGATTGTTCTATTGGTTATCGTTTGAGGCACTGCGTTGAGGCATCATATCATAATATCAGTTTAAGGATTTCGAAGTTTATTTATTTATTTTTTTTATTTTTTATTTAATACTTTATTGCACCAACAGTACAATGGGTGGACTTAATACTAAAGTATTCTCTACCAGTCAACCTCACAACATGGGAGAAACATAGGTGCGGGTCAGTATTTATAAAGTTTCAAGTGAACAGTTTAGAAGTTTATCCTCTATGTATACTATCATTTTGCTGCATGCCAAAATACAAGATTCTAAGTTGAGGTACCATTTAGATTTTGGTTTCCTGGTAAGTAGTTGCGATTTTCAAAATATTAGTTGTTGTTTATTTTGGTTGGGATTGCATAGTAAATCTCTGTATATAAATTTCAACTTGATACCTTCTCACTATTATGAGAGACATCGGCAAACAGACAGTGCAAAGAGTGATTCCGTAAAAGTTTATTTTAAGGTACGGGACCCTAAAAAATGTGTATACTTATAAATATAAGGGATATAATAAGGGATAAGGCACAATACACTGCATTGTGGACAGAATATTTTGAAGACACGATGACCTGGTCATTGTATACCGCTTGAGTACCTAATAAAAAAGTTATATGGAGCATAAAGTTAACCCGGCCAGATTTTATGTCTGTGAGTTATACCGTGTTGTGTTCTATTCACGCCTTGCCAATTTCCCGAAGGTCAGAAGGTGACAGGAAGAAAGTTTTACTTATACTCGGTACAACTATTTTTACGAGACGGATAGAATTTTGAAAAATTAATCTAAGATGGATAAATCTTCTTGTGTAAATAAATTACACTCAACATTCGATAAGTAGCATTACTGATTGTTAGTCTATTCAGTCAAGGTATTAAACCATTTGCACCTGGAATATATATATGTTAGATCGCCTTTATGCCGAAAGAAATAGAGCTGCAAAATGTTGAATTTCAGAGCCATGCGGGTCTAACTTGCAATGGTATAAAAATACACTGCACGTCTTTTAAACTACAAGTCCGGTAAGCAGATGCACTTGCTAAGCAAATTCCCACGGTTCACCAAAAACACACAACCCAATGTGCCAGGACGTAGTCACGTCGTTTTGCATTTGTATTAATTAAAAAATAAAAAGAAGCCGACGTAACACATCCAAGCCAAGGTTCTTGTAACAAGACGTGAACATCTGCTCTTTTATTTGAATAACCGCCGAACTAAAAGACTATGTGATTGAAGTAATATCCCAGAAGTCTTGGTTCGCCGTGTTACTATTACAGGCTTGGCTTGACTCCAACTCAGAAAATGCTTCAGAGCAAAACCCACCTGAGCACCCGTTTCTGGCCACGACGAACTACAAACGGACAATTTGACCTCTCTTTCCATTTGCGTCTTCAAGAAACTTAGCTCAACTATTAATGGCTGATGTCTAGCTCATTAAAACTGCTTTGACTCTGGCCGATCTGTACCTACTAATACGGTACACGCCCAGCGGAAACTTCGAAAATTACAGCCGTAAATATCATAGGGTCATAACTTGTTAGTTTGAACTAACCTTGCACACTTCACTAACTTTATGGTCCACTAAAACTTTTCTATTATACTCGCCTTTTCGTATAGAAACGTACGTTCTTAGAAAAGATAGTGAGACTGACGTAAATCAAAAACTTTCTGTTTCAAAACAGGATGGAAGAGTACATAAAACAATTTTTTTCGTGTTCGTAAGCAGAAACTTCAAAGTACCATGTTCGGCTACTATGTTACTGTATTTTACTAATGTTAACTATCCATTGCTGTTTGGATCCTCCTGGTGCTTATTTAAATGTAACAGAAGCACAGATGGAATATGCGATAGTACTTTGCAGTCGTTTCAACAACGACGCTTTTGTGACAGTCGCTGAGCAAAGGTGAGAATCCATATTTGGAATTTATTGACCTCTTCAGTAAATATGAAATGTCTACCGCTGAAGGTAAACTAAATTTAGTCGAAGATTCAAGGTCTAATCTTGTTAGAAAGAGCGACAGAAGACAAAACAGACAAACAAATAAATCAAAGCAACGCCTTTTATACAACGTCGAACGTTTTGAGATAAACGCTGATGTCTAAAGTAGAGCTAAGTTACTTTTGTGGGTTTTTGAAACAACAGTTCAGTGTTGATTTGCAATAATCAGACAAAGTATGATGCGAGGTCACAGTGAATAAGGGAGATACATAGGTGTCATGACACGAAATCTTATACCTACATGATATTATGATCGATCATCTGCATCTGTTACGAAATTATATTTTTATTTTTCTGGAATAAAATAAAGGCACCTTAGCGACGTAGGTATGTTTTGATTCTACTATGAGACGTTTAAACATGTAAAATCTTAAACTTAAACTTTAAATAACAAAGAAAGTGGTCTATAAGGCACTTAAACAACTACAAGATTAACAGAACTCTCTCTGTAATATGTTACAAGTAAAAATTAAGCATAATATCTATCTCATTTGTAAATTTTGACAACACGGCTAGCTCACAAGCTCACGTGCTATAGAAACGGTTATGCTTAGCATTTTTCTGAAGGATCGTATTAGAAACGAAGTGATCCGACAAAATCATCGGTCATAACTTTAGGTTTACGTTTAGCAAGCTGAAGTGGCAGTGGACCGGACATATTAGCCATAGAACCGATGACCGTTGGACCAAACGAGTTCTCGAGTGGAGACCGCATCTCGGCAAATGGTATGTAGAACGCCCGCAGGCAAGATGGGCTGATGGTAATATGCGGAAATGGCTGGCAGTAGCTGGATGCGAGAAGCCGAAAACAGAACACAATGGCGTGCAATTGGAGAGGCCTATGTCCAGTAGTGGACAAATATGGGCTGATGGTGATGATGATGGTAATTTTTAACTAGAACTAGTAATAACTTTACGGCGATAGACCAGATTCTTGGCCGACTGTGACCTATGGACTGTAAGTATTATGCATGTATTATGTGTTTCTTTCAATACCAACCAAAAAAAATATTCCTAACATTTCCATATTTTAGGTTTCCAAATGCGTCCTGGATTCGTTCAAAGAAAAACACCTTCAAAAATACAGAGACAGTTTTTGTAACCTCCATAATACATAAGTATCTTCACGTTAAACACAATTCTTTTTTTGTCTGCCATTTTCCTGTCACCATATTTTTATTAGATAGTCAGGAATTTGAAATGTGCGAACCCTTTTTTGCCTCTGAACTTTCTACTCATCTCGTCTTTTTAGGTGCTGTGGTCCCTTTATTAATAAAGTAACATTAAACAAGTCATGTCTGTTTTCAATAAATTTCTGACATGCCAGACATTTTCGCAAGCGTCGAATAATTTTATTTTTTTATTTCGGTTTGCTGCAGTGGACCTCAACGGATATCGTCAGTATTAAACTAGTTACCAAAATAAAGTATAACCTATCTAACTGACGACTTCATGAAATGGTATTAAATGCATAACAATATAGAATTTAAGCATAGGAATAATTCGTATTTTGTATGCGGAATTTACACAGCGCTATAAGGGTGAAGGAAAACACCGTGAAAGAATCCGTACCTGCGGATTTGTTGACTGGTAACTGAAATATTTTTTTTACAATGTTCCCCACGATTTTGAACAAGAAAAGGGTCAGGTAAAGTACGTAATAAAAAGTTCCGAGAAAAGTCCAGTAAATCAAAAACGGAAACAAAACTGCCAAAGTGCGAAGTAATTTCTCACAGTAATCAGAAGCAACATCTTGCGTGTTGCTTCCATAGCGAATTGTACAATACTCGAACTAATTTTCAACACAGTCTGATAAGGGAACTTGAATCTAAATTAATTTGTTTTCTCATAATAGTAAAGCTCATTTTAGTATGGTGCCTAAAACAAATGGTGTTGCGTACAATAAACAACTTCGGATGTTATCAGATGCAAGATACAAAACTTTCTACTGAGTGTCAAAATTCTAAAGCTAAAAGTGACGTAAAAGATAATAGACTTCTTCGGAGTATCGATCCAGCACTAGGGAAACCTGAATTTGAAATGTTGTCTGAAATACCTATTGGTAAGAGGAAAAAAAGCCATTTTTTTCTTCTGATGGTTATTTTCATATTTCTTGCAAGAAAGAAGACAGTTCGGTCATTCCTAAATGACATTCAGGTCTCACTAGCCTTGTCTGAGACTTTTCATTCGTGTCTTTTCCTGTACGTAATCATTACTTACCATTTAATCTTCCATCCTTTACCATGTAGCAAAACTTTATTTTCCGAGCAATCGGAACGAAATTAGAGCAAATACATCGAGCGTAAAGCCCCTAGAATATCTTTATGTATTTAGCTAATGGTAGACACCTGTGAACAACTCCAGTATTTGCTTCGGTTCAAAGACCAACTGATTGATTATCTACTCGCAAAACGATCCAAAAAGGATAAATTAAGGAAAAAAGGAGACTAGGATTGATGGAAGAGGCTTTACTTGAACAAGAATTATGCCCTAGCTCAGTATAATAGCAGATTTGTATTCATATAGATTTACTTGTAGGAAAACACATTAATAACAGTGACGTGATCAGAACCGCAATTTCGTGACAAAAAAGTGTTTGTGATATTTCCTCATTTTTCGGGGGAAACTTTGCGGAATGAAGTAGTTTACTTACTCATACAAAAATGTGACAGGCGATTTCCGTAATGTAGCACACAATTTCTTTTTTTAATTGATATTTAGAATGTTGGATCCGAGCGACTGGCAGCGCAGAATTATTATCATTTAGCTCACACGTCAGATTTAATTTTGTTCTTTTTTTGGTTCGTTTTGTTTCCTTGTCAACAAACAACTATTTTCCATTACTTTTGTAAATATTCTTCTCAAGAATACACAGTTCAAGAATTCATTCATCATTTAATACCGCGCCTGGTATAACAGCCCATTCAGGAGCTATCAAAACCACAAGAATATTAATTATACTTTGCCTGTCTAGGCGGTGGCCTAACCTTTAGGGTTACCTAAATACTTTTTGATAACTACTAGATAGATTATCTAAAGAACGCTATATTTTTTTCGTTCTAAAGATATTTTTAAGATGTACGGTTCGTGAATCTCAGCTTAAGTTTTTCTCACAGCAAATACTTGTATGGTCATGAAAGGCAAAAAAAAATCTGAAAGAAAATACGATGGTTATGTTCAGATATTGCAAGTTGTTACTGATAAATCACATGTTTTGAACTGTCATCGTGATGCGCAACTTACTAATTTGGGAGGGAGGCGAAACAATTCTGTGGCAAACAAAATGATTGACCGTGCCTTCAACGGAAATGACAACAAATTAATTTATAAGAAGAGCATTTGGAGAAAATTATAATGCTATTTTTGTCAACATTGAGTCATTTCGCGTGGTGGGCGGCTTGCAAAAAATGTTTATCTTGAGCAACTGTAGGTAGAATTGCTACTCAGACACGCCTAATATAATATAGATATAATAAAGAGATGGCGCATCAAGACACGTTTTCCTAAAAAAAAAACAATATTTTGTCAAAAATTGTGGGAAACGCAAAAGATGCTACTTTATTCTATGACCGTGTGAGTCTCTCTCGCTCTTTTGTGGTTTTTTTTTATAGAAATTTCTTCAGGGTACGTTTGTCTGCTGAGCTTAACTGTCACTTGAATTTAATTATTCAATTGATTTCTTTTCACAAGAGTGAAGATAAAATTTCCCCTAACGTTTAGGTTTGTCAGGCCAAAGATCAACATTTTATGTTCTGCTTCGCAGTTCGAGTGCCTCTAACTCTAACCTGAACGACTATCACCGAAACAACAACCGGGACCAATTACGACAAAATGTGCTTAAAGTCCCATTACCGCAAGGATTAAATTGGTTTCGCCGTGTGTGTACACTGTCAGCCAAACAAACCGGGCTCCGTACTCAGGCTAGGCGGCTGAGCGTGTGCTATGAACACGAGTTCTTGATTAAACCAGCTTAGGTTTTGCTGTCAAATGGAGGTCACCAGTGCACAATTATGCCGCCTCCCTAGCAATCGTAACACCGATGAGCAAGATTCGTGTATGTCACAATGCGAGGTTGGCTCTTTTGTTCGGAGAACGTTATCAGACTACCAAGCTTACCAATTATAGAGATATAAATATTCCGAAGACTACCAGACTTAACTTGAGAAACCCTACTACAGAACTGTCACTTCTATGTCAAAAATCATAACAACAATTTTCGGTAGACCTATTACTGGTTACATTTGTATAAGTGTTACCCCGTTTATTGGCAAAAGGATTTTGAGATCCATGTCTCGTGACATGAATCTTGGCCGGCCAATGCTACGGCAGCAACACCGTGCAGTAATATTTCACGCGAACCAACAAAGCTGCGTCCCGGTGCAATGCAATGCCGGCGAAAGGAGACAAAAGACCTTAGATATTTTAAAACGTTTTCTTTTTGTTCCGGAAACTTGTGGAAGGCCATGGAGGGAATGGTGGATCGCAGATCGCAGTTTAAGATAAAATGTTAGCCACTTAACCCTTCCAAATTGTCGGTGTAACCGCGAATTGTGAGGTCGAAATTCACCTTGGAGACATTTCTTTCGTATGATTCTGCTCCGTGGGACTACCATGTCCCTATTATATTCTATTACATATATAACTAGTGGACGCCCCGCGATTTGATTCGTGTAATTTCAGTTCTTCATACAAACTATAACGCCCTCTATATAGCGACGCGACCAACAGGATCGGGGAAAAAAGTATCCTATGTCCGTCTCCCGGTTCTAAGCTACCTCCCCACCAATTTTCAACCAAATCGGTTCAGCCGTTCTTGATTTATAAATAGACTAACTAACAAGGCATTCTTATATACATTATATATAGATTAGGTGCTTAGGAAAATACTCTATTCTGAGAGGGACAGGTAGAAGCACTTGTTACGCAAATACCCACGGCGCAAGCGTATTAGCCACTAATCTGGCAAATATTATTTTACCAGTATACATTACTAACAGTGTTGCTCTGCTGTTATATTAATGTACTATGTACATAATCCCTTTCTCAAGAATCACTATCTACCAAAGAAAACCGCATTAAAATCCGTTGCGAAGTTTTCAAGATCTAAGCGCACATACGAACAGATAGTCCGCTATAGCCGACTTTGTTTTATACTATCTATTGATTACAGGGTTCAAAAATCTATGCGGTTTTACCGCTTATAGGTTTTAAAAAAGAGATATTTGGTATACGGGTTTCCTAATCTATCTTAATTATCAATTGAGAAATAATAGTTTTTGTATAATGTTAACCCTTAATCAAACAAAGTCTATTATGTTGCCACTTGACCAACACATACTTTGAACCTTATTGAATGTCTTCACTGGAATTATCTAAAGACTTCAGAGAAGATATCACATAAGGGATACTTGCCTATTTAAACAGTAAACAATAAATTCACCAAATCTAGCTTTTAAGTACAATTAAAAGCTAGATTTTATAATAAACTTCACCCGATCCGTGATGGAGTCGGTAATAAGAATAACAAACGTCAATAGAGTCCAAAATCCATCAGAAAAACACCGAACCTTGTCTGATTAAGGGATAACAAAAAATAAGGAAAGAAACATTCATAGACAATTCCGTTAACTTGTTTTACTTTTTTATTTAACTATAAGGGTTTGAATTGCGCGAAGGACACAAATATAAAAGAAAAGCATTAATAATAAAAATGGCGGTTGTAAAAAGTATAAACGTCGAATGACAGTAGTAAAAAACAATACTACTACTGTTACACTCAGAAAAGTTTTTCCCCAATAAAAAAGAGTAAATCTCTGTTTTCATGACTACGTAAACAAAGAAGTTGATACGAAGAGCACTTAAAATGAGGATGCAGTGGCATAATTATCATTGCCCAAAGAAATATAAGGCAGACATTAGACGCTCATGCAAGCGTCATTCAATTCCATCAGTCATGACTTATGGAGTGACCACTAATACTAATTCAAACATCATTCACTATATTAGACGATAGGAAATCCGTCAATCACAATCATGCCTGTGGTAAAACTGAGATCAAAACGTATCGTCTTATGTCTGCCTAAGTGTTCATTATAACGGGTGCGAAATCGCGGCAGATGTTTTGGAAAACTACCCACAAAAAACTCTGTCTGACTGACTCATCAACGTTCAACCCAAATCTTTGACGCTAGAAAACTGAAATCTTGCACAGGGATTCTATTTATGATGTTTACGTAAGATAATTTAAATAGGTGCCTAATGAACAAGTGTGCTCTATCGTAGACCACGTCGCTGCTTAACATCAGACTGGATGGTGGTCAAACGATTGTTCATAGTGTTTAAAGAAAATTTAACGGAAGAACAATTTCATGAATTACCACCATACGGTAACGTAAAACTCATGAACAAAGTCGCGGGCAATACACTAGTTTCATTCCTTATGAAATTTCCAACACTACTTCACTAGGTAAATATTGTTGTTTATAGTGTTAAGTAAAGTAACTGAAACTTGTTAAATCGAAGAGCGAAGGTCGGGTCAAACGATAACCGAATAAAAATTTAGGTTACGTTGTTGGGGTCAAGTTAAACAGACTGTTTTAAGCTGAGCTTTACTTCTATAGTATACTCATAGAAGGTGAGGGTTAGTTAATCGTTTATATGTCAATGAATGCGCGACAAGGCGTCGACGACGGATCGATTTACCTGAACCACGTTTCACAAAAGTGAGAATCACATAGTATAAAATAAAGTCACCTCCCGCTGTCTGTCCCTACGTATGCTTAGATCTTTAAAACTACGCAACGATTTTTGGTTGGTTTTCTTTAGTATATAGAGTTATTTTTAAAGGCTTTATATGTATAATACATGCATGTAATACTAGAGAAACACTGTTACTCATTACATACATACATACATACACTTCACGCCTGTCTCCCAGAGGGGTAGGCAGAGACTACAGATCTCCATTTGTCACGATCCTGACATACCCCTTTCGCTTAATCTACATTCATACATCTTTTCATACATGACCTCCGGTTTCGAGTACTTTTCACGCCACCTTTGGTCAGGACATCACCAATCTGGTCTTTATATGTCCTTCTGGGGCGACCTCTACTCACCCGGCCCATTACCTCACCCATATAAATCTCTTTCGTCAATCGACTTTCATCCATTCTCTCCATATGCCCAAACCACCGAAGCATGCCCTTTTCAATCTTGGTCACTACGTCTTCCTTCAAACCGCAACTTTCCCTTATCACACTACATTTTATAAAACAAAGTCATTACATTTTATAAAACAAAGTCGCCTCCCGCTGTCTGTTCCTATTTGTTCTTTGATCTTTAAAACTACGCAATGGGTTTTGATGCGGTTTTCTTTTTTTTATTAGATAGAGTGATTCTTCAGAAAGTTTTATGTATGTATTACATGCACATAATAGAAGAGAAACACTGTAAATCATTTCCGGTTATAAAATAGAGTCGCCTCCCGCTACCTATACATTATGTGTGCATAAATCTTTAAAACTACGTAACAGACTTTGATGCGGTTTAGAGTGATTTTTGAGGAAGGTTTATAAGTAAATATCAGATACAATGAGGCAAGGAATGAGATGCTTAATAAACTACAGAGCGGACCAAGTCAAGGCCAATACTTCAGGGACCTGGTAAGCAGTCGAGGGAACTTTGAAGTTTGCTAATCGCTGGCACACAGCGCGAAGAACATATGAAGCCTGTTAACGACTGAAGACGCGACGAGGATCCGATGCGAAGTCTCCGTAATGTGGTCGTCGCGCCCCAGATGGGGGAGAGTAGGCAACAAAACAGAGATGGACAAAGAGATAATTTGTAGTCAAGAAAATGTGTGGGCTGTAAAGAGGCAAAAGCAAGTAGACGCGCACGTCTCCAGAGAATGGCCTGTAAGACGGCTTAGGTGGTGGTGGGCTTGTCCCTGAATAAAAAAAGTAAATATCAGGAAAACATTGTTAATCTATACAGAGTAAATGAATTAATGTTCGTTAGTCTCGCTAAAATTCGAGAACGATTGGACCGATTTGGCAAATTTTGGTGTTGAATTATTGGTAGAAGTCCAGGGAAGGTTTAAAAGGTGTGTAAACATTTTACTACGACAAAACAAACGTTTACCGGGACAGCTAGTTAAGTCGTGTATAAAATTGTCGATTCGTTTATAGATCACGGCTTCACAAGTAAGTTTCGACGCAAATTACAGGCGTAGTGCACGCAATAGACACAGAATTGTCAATATAGTTTACAAATTGCTTTCGTCCGCTTTATGAAATGGGTCATCGGTTTTTAATTAAGGTATTTATGTAGAGAGTGATTTTCTCAGTAATTACTTTGGTAAACTGAAAATAATATGACTATTAGTTACGTGGGTTCAGGGAAATGTGTAACTCGTTGTGTTTCATAATGTTTAGATTTAATTTTAGTTTATAATTTGTCGAGGTCTTGGCCCATTAGGAAAGTTATTTTGACCCGTGGTTTATTGAAAATATACCCTATTCGGTGGTGTTAAAGTCGCAGCTGAAATTGGCATGTGTCTTAGTGGGTTCAAAATAAAAATGGTCCTTCTTCTGTGCAAATAAAGGTTGACTTTTCGGTTTATCACCGAACATAATTGACTGAACTACTAGGACTAGACTGATATCGATTTATCGAAATCGATTCAACAGTACTGTAGTGTACAACATTTCTCTGGGTCATGTACCGCGGTACTGGCCGGATAGAAATTTATTTAATAAAAAATTAAGGAATTATAGAATGGAATGTGACTGTCTTTCGTTTTTTCTTTTCTGCTGTTGCTCTCTCTTTTATAATTTTGTGATCAATCAGAAACTTAATGCATTAATTCCTTTTTAAACGACTTACAAATCAAGTTAATACGAAATGTACTCCTGTGACCTGCACACATATAGACGATATCAAAATTTAATAAAGATCAGTAGGCAGGGATGGCTTTTGCGTTTTATTTGAACAAATGACGACACCACCGTAAAGTTGAAACTCGTATGAATATCACTAGACATTAATGTTTTTTTTTTACTTGTCACAAAATAACAGCTCTAACTTATTAATGTTTTAGTGACACAGGAAGTGTCATAAAAAATTGGCCAACTGTTCACAGGCATACATAAATTCACTTCTATATCTTAAAAAATGCGTGCAATCGGACAGGCCTATGTCCAGCAGTGGACAAATATGGGCTGATGATGATCTTAACAGCTGTGTTGTCCTGTCTAGATCTTAGCTTTTTAATTGTAAATAAAATAAAACAAAACTTTTTTTTTCTATTCAAAATTCAAATCCTCCGCTGCACCCTTGCCCCCGCGGCCTCAATCCGAGTGATTGATGGAATGATTGCAACCGATGACAGCGGACTTTTATTTAAGACAATCAAGTAAATTAAATCACAATAGATACCACAAGAATTTTGATAGAGACTAAAGAAAAAACACGTTTGATAGTACATAGATAATTTCACTTTAATGTTCCTTCAAGCGTAATTTATTTCTCATCTTTCGGAACATCGAATAATTCGGAAAAAACATTATTACTCGTTCAAATTTCAATATATTGGATTTCGTGTAAAATTGAAAATCTCAATATTTTGCATTTCCCAGAATATTGATTTATTTTGTATTTTGTAACATGTCGAATTCTAACGAAGTTAAAATCCTAAAATGTTTGATTTCCGAATAATAAGCATACGACGAGAAAAACGAAAACAGAACGTTAAACGCTGAAGCCGCGACTAAACGAATCGTTAAACAAATATTTCAATCAAAATACCTGTTTGGTTGGGTATGGAAAAACAGAAAAGTTATTAAAACAAACTTGAATGAATCAATATAACTTTTCAATACGTAGTTGGTTCGAAAACCGATTTCACTCCCAAAGGAGTTAGTAATTTTTCGGGAACAGTTACCTTTTTTTTTTTGTTGACGAGGGAAACATTTTCATGGGCACCCCGCCGCTATGGGGACGGCGATGGGTTAGTGTTAAACTTGTACACACTAAAATTCCTCCGATGGCTTTCAGGTATCGCTGATCGTGGACACCCAAAGGTTTATTCTTCAAGCCCCACCGAAAAAGCGACCAGCCCTGAAGATGGACGGTAAATCGTCCTCTCCAGTAGACTTGGAAACAATACTTATGTATTATAGTAGGACGCAGTGGCGTGCACACCATATAGGCAAAAAGACACTGCCTACCTTAGTATTTTGGTTACCCGACCTAATAATAGAGTTATTGTTAGATCCTTTTTTGTTGTACTCACGACATAGGCTAACGAAGGCCCTGTGTTTTGTGTGTGAGTAGATAGGTAGGTACCTGTGTTTCGTAAAGACAAGTTACTATACAAAGCTTTAGAAGATTACTGCTTACCTTGTCGTAAAAGCCAGTGCACGCCACTTGTAGCACGTCTCCAGAGACGTCTATGTCGACGTACGGGCCATGTACGCCGAGAAACAGATAGGGCTTTGGTGGTGGTGGGTTTATCCCTGATTTAATTATGTAGTATCTGGAGGTTCGCTGGTTCAACACACGCGGCATAAAAATGAGCACCCAGCTCTCTTGCTCTCAGTGGATCTCACGAAGCTACCTTTCAACTCGTACACTAAATCCCTTAGTTACTTTTCAATTTATTTCTTATCTTGTTTCTTTGCTGCATCGAGTATGTTTTCATTCATGATATTTTTTATACATACATACATACACTTCACGCCTATCTCCCAGAGGGGTAGGCAGAGACTACAGATCTCCATATGTCACGGTCCTGACACACCCCTTTCGCTTCATCCACGTTCATACATCTTTTAATACATGACCTGTGGTTTCGAGTACTTTTCACGCCATCTTCGGCCAGGACATCACCAATCTGGTCTGTATAATATGTCCTTCTGGGGCGACCTCTACTCACCCGGCCCATTACATCACCCATATAAATCTCTTTCGTCAATCGATTTTCATCCATTCTCTCCATATGCCCAAACCATATACATACATAAAATGAATAACGGAGTGGACAGAACGTTTGGAAACATGATGTCTGCCACGTTTAGTCTGACAATTGGGCCTATCAGATGTACCTTAGCTCGCCTTTGGTACCATGTATTGGAAGATTTACTCGCAAGGTGCGCGAAAATTGAAGTGAGGACTACGGGACCACTGAGGTTTTTGCGATATCTAGTGGACAGAATGACGTCATTTCCATCTAAGATACAATTTCAATTTTCAAAGGCCGAAACCACGAATACTTTTATAAAGATAATATTTTACCGGTTATTTTTGGCCAGCAGAAGTTATTATGTTCGAAATTCAAATATTTATGTTATATTTTAGACGGGTGTTCTTCATTTACCTTTTCGTTATTGAAAATTGAAAACAACAATGTTTTGTTTTTTTGTATGTACCTTCTAAGGAGGTCGTTGTTTAGAGGTATTGTATTCAAACCGGTCTCTATTTCAAAGGTGTTTGTGCAAACAATGGTATGCTAAATATACAAATACTTTTGATTAGATACAGTGGTTTGAGAAAATACATAACAGTACTGCATTCTAACTTTTAAATTTTTGGTATGTATGAGTATTAGTAAGATTTTTTTCTAACATACGTTTCACATGGAATGGGTAGGAAATAAATGACTGTGTTCTGCTAGAAAACTACCTATACACTACCTTTACTTTACCAATAAACGAGGTTTATCTATTCCGACATTATACCAAGTTCAGCTTAAGTTGTCAGTTGCATGTAAAATACGGATAAACCAATTTCAGTAGGCCTGTAATAATTTCGGTATAAGTTACAACGCGTTTATTGGTAAGGGGGTACGAATAAAATCGAATACCAGCTCCAGTTTACCTTTTTTTTCTACAAAGTTGCATGTGTCTACAGACCTAAGGCATTCTGGTAGTTGTATCTCTCTCGCTCCGTAGCGACAAACGATACGCATAGGTGATTTCGTTACTTTAATTTTACTGACTTCCGTAGTAAAACACAACACTTGTTCAAGAATTATAGCTGGTGTGAAGTTTTTTATGTTATAAAGTCATCTAAGAAGGAAATAATGGGAACCAAAGTGGGATGGATCAAAGAGGTTTATCCACATTCACCCTCGTCACTAGGCAATACACTAACTAACATTGAAATTATGAAATGAAATTAATCTACAAGTAGGTACAACATTGTCGTAATCTCCTAGTTAAAAAAGCAAGACGCCATACAGAACAATGCATAAACGTCATTCCAAAAGGCTAAGCTGTCACTAGAAACTGAGTAAAAGAAGATGAGCAAAATATTGATAAAACGAAGCCCAATGATCGCCTCTTAATACCTCAACCCTCGGATTACGAAGTTTCAGTTTCAAATCCTTACATTCCCCAAGGCAATTAATATTACCTACCTTATACAATGTACCCACTACTAACTAATATTATCGATCGATATAGTTTTAATGTTATTCATAAAACAATTTCATAGGTGGCGTACGACAATCGCGTACATTGCATACAAATTAGTGTTTATACAGGCGACATTTACATGGCACGTGTACGAAGTCGCTGTGAGGTCGATCTATGCTTGAGATGTAGAGGTTGTCAGGCCCGTGAATGTGTCATCGGAGAGAGATATTATTGAATTAGTATGTATGGAGCGTGTATGAAAGAAAATACAAAATAAAATCCCAGTGATATTATTAACTTATTATTTGTACTCCGCAGTGTTTGGGCTTTCCGTCCGACGTCAATACATAGTATTCGAAATTTTATGCATCATTATCATCATTGGCCCATACTTGTCCACTACTGGACAAAGGCCTCTTCAATTGCACGCCACTGTGATCTGTTTTATATTTTATCCATACTTGTATTTAATTTGATTTTCTAGTTTTTGTTAATAATACAAACCCGCATTTTTGATCTCCCAAGTTGTGACGTTGATTAGTAGATAATTCTTTAGTATAAAGTCCTTGTACTTTTCTTGCAATAAAGTATTAAATCAATCCGTAGTATAAAACAAAGTTGCCCCCCCCAATGTATGTCCTTAGATATTAAATACTACATAACGGAATTTGATGCGGTTTTATTTAATGAATAGAGTAATCCTTGAGGAAGGTTTATATATATAATACATGCATATAATATCAGGGAAACATGGTTAATAATTGTATATTAGCAAAACAAGGTCTGCTCGTAGTAAATACATCGAAACTAACGGTATAAAAAACCCGTATCAAAAAAAAAGATTGTATGAAACGGCTCTAGAATCTATAAGTAGTCACCTAATCCCTTTAATCCTATTCCTACCCCGGTGTAACCCTTAGAGTTCTTAGGGAAAGTCTATTTATATCATTTTGGTGTATCCGATCAACGGGGCGTGTTATGGTAGCTATCCACAGTATTACGTGATACGCGGTTGTGATACAGCCCAATCCATTTTGATCACGCATCTTTCTGAGCGATATTTGGACGTAGTTACACAGAAAGGACTCAATCCACAAAAAGTTACTTTGGAGATATTGAGCTTTAAAGTTGGATGCGCTATTGACCCGCCATACATGTGGATTGAGTCAGGGTACATGAAAATAGGTTGTATAAAATATAAAAAAACATTTACACAAAAAAGTTGTGTTTTTTATATGCACTTGTGCCATAGGCTTCAGACAACCAAATATACTCACTTAATTTTCTTTTAAATAGGTATTTAAAACAAAATTAAGTGAGTATATTTGGTTGGTTGTAGGTACATATATAAATAAAACACCCAGACACATCCAACAAGTACTTAAAAGCTCGTCACCCAAGTACCTGTCAGCGGTGGGAATCAAGCCCCTGACCCTACGGAATAGAGGCAGACATGCTGACCACTACACCAACGGGCTTTGAGTTTACAAATACCTCACTGATGAACCATAGAGTACTTGTAAGTAAGTACTCTGTAAAACGGACGTAAGGTAATGATATGATCCTGTAGTTAAGAGCGCGAGCGATTCGATGCGGTCACAATGAAACAACAACCCAATGGGTTCCCGGACTACGGCTATTATGCTTTGAGTGCGTAAACATGGTGTACAGTCAGGCATCATCAGGATTATAAGCAGTAGAGTTTATTAGCTGTTAGAATGTACTTGATATCCAGTCATTTTTGTACTTCTATTCTTGTCAGCCCCCCTAGCACAGAGTTTACAAGAAAGATGTGACAAGACATATAATACGCTCAGACTTAATAAAAAGAAAACTTCATTCAAAACGTTTCCCGGACATTGAGTCCTGTAAAACAAAAAGAAAAAACACTGTAATTTTATTGTATTGATCGAGTGGTTCAATACTATTTCGATGAACCAATATTAAAACACGTTCAGTTTACCAGGATCAAACAAATTACCTTTTGATAATGATCAGTAATTTTGGCCCTTAAGTCGTAGCGGCTAAGGAAAAACGAATTAGTGTTAAAATGTCACCTTCCGCCCTAATATTTTTTAAATTGAACACTTAAATGAACTGTGTTACCAAGTGAATATGATCGTGACAGTGCAATTTTCAATACATAGAACTTTGTACTTTATTCATGCTATTACCTATTGTAAACAGGAAATATTTGTTTGTTTTCATCAGCCGCGGTGACGGCGAATAGAATACAGTCATGTGTAACCACGCCAGCCCAACATTTCCCGTGGTGGTGGTCTGTACAAGGTGACCGAACTCTCCAGAGGACGGGCAGCAGCGCTCTCTGTGAGGCAAACAGCAACTCCACTGCGATCGCCAACCCGCCTGCCAATCGTGGCGATTATTGGCATTTCATCATCATCGTCGGACCAGCTGGTCCGATGCCAGAGCAGTCGCAGAGGACAGGACGGCGTGGCGCCACCTTGCAAAGACCCTTTGTCTTTGTGACCCACTGGGGTACCACAGGACTTAAGAAAGCAGTAATCATCATTGTTGAAATCATTGGGGGAGGCCCTCGTCCAGAAGCGGACTTCATGTGGTGATGATGATGATCGAATAGGCTGGGAAAGTACTGAGTATTTTTTTTTTCTTTGGGAAGAAGCTCTTAACGCTGCTTAACATCAGACAGGATGGTGGTCAAACGCTTGTTGAGTGTGCAATAAAAATAAAACTGTCCCCGGGTGACATATATTAATTTATACCGAAATTCCCAAATTCCCACGGGATCAAAAAACACGTGAGTAACACCAAGCGATGTATATAGGTACTAATTAATATTCATGCGGTTAACATTGTCGATGGTACCAAAACATGATTTCTGCTTTAATGAGATTGTAGGCAGGAAGTGTTTTACATATTTTTTTAATGTTATGTTATTTTCACCCGTGAATATGCATTAGAAGATTACAGAAATAAGAGGCTAGACACTTGCCAAGGGAATTTGCTTAGCAAGTGCCTCTGCCTACCCTCGTTTTGGAAATTAAAGGTGTGAAGAGTATTTTTTTTTTCAAACAAGTACAGTTACGCGTATAAATATGTATGCACTTAGTAATATTTCAAAGCCATTTTCTCTTAAAATAACGATTGCTACTTTGATATAAGACCTATTGTAATACGGTAATCTAGAATACCACATTCGCAAAACGAATTTTACAAAGTGCATACATGTTTATGCACGTGACTGTACCTATATAGTTACATTTTTTAAATCATAGACAACTGTCACTGTCACTATTTTATTACTCACTTTTACTCCAGAGTCAACAATTACTGACACAACTAGGAACGTAAAACTGTCACCAGAAACCCCCCGTTTCTAGGTATCCGATAAAGTACAAATTTCAGGAATGGAGTGAACGGAGAACTAAATGCATTGTGAAGTTATACCGGAAATATCAGAATAATAAATTTTATGAGGATAAGTATTCCAACGATTTCAGAACAACACGGAGGGTTGGAAACGAAACGAAAATACCGGGTCGCTCGTGACAAACATTCCTTAATTAATAATTGAACTTCAAGAATTGTTTGGCGAATATTTCCAATGAATTCAGCTTGTACAAGGTTCCAAGTATGATCTTTGCCTTTTGTACCCGTGTTAGTACCATTCTACTAGTAATATTAAGGATAGTCCTTTTTTGTAGACAATAGTTTTTTTTTTGTATGGAGAGAATGGATGAAAGTCGATTGACGACGTATCATTTTGTTCTGAAGCTGGAAACGAAAAACCAAATCACAGTGGCGTGCAATTGGAGAGGCCTATGTCCAGCAGTGGATGAATATGGGCTGATGGCGATGATGATGATAATCATTTCAACTAGTTAAAATACTCAGTTGAACATCAGAGAGGACTATTGAGTTCCTTTGACAAGAACAAAAGATATTAGTGACACAGGAAAAAACGTTTGCCGTACACCTTCAAATACCGTGGAGTAAAAGTACTATTAAAAAAATATTTATTTTTATTAGTAAAATAGTTATTATTATATAATTAGTAATTAATTAAATTATTATTA
>SJJU01000878.1:0-62768 GCA_012932125.1 Conopomorpha cramerella
AATGTAGATGAAGCGAAAGGGGTATGTCAGGACCGTGACCAATGGAGATCTGTAGTCTCTGCCTACCCCTCTGGGAGACAGGCGTGAAGTGTATGTATGTATGTATGTAATTTAAAAAAAAAAACTTTTTATGTTAAATCGTTTTATCGGAATGGAAAGGTATACATGAAGATAATGTACTAAAAGCTAAAAAAATAAATTTGATGGGTTCTAGTCATTGGATATTGATCAGACATAAAAATAAAATCGTGGGGCGTGGCGTAACGTTAGTAAATTAATATGACATCTACTACTTACCTACCTAATTAAAAAGCATACCTAATTTATACGCCCCACGATTGTTTTTTATGTCACCTATAAGTACGCTTCTCTCCTCTTCCAGAATCTCAAACTGGTATTTTGCTGAACCATCTCAAAGATGACAGCCGTATTCCATACACGATCCAACTTGTGCTTGATACAATGCGCTCCGCCCCAGGATTTTTTACGCTCGGCTACAAATCCTAGAGCATCGCCGCAAGGTTGCGAGTCTATCTATCTTCTGTCGGATGCATTTCAGTGAGTATGCTACGGAGTTGCATAGCCTGATACCCACATCGCACTTTTACAATAGGACAAACAGGAGAACGGCAAAACGTCACCCATACCAGGTAGATATACCATTTACGCGAACCAATCGGTTTGCGTCTACTTTCATAGTGCGAACCGCCAGAATGTGGAATGACTTGCCGGAGTCTGTGTTTCCTGCGCAGTTCAGTCTGCAGGTCTTTAAGTTGCGGGTAAATAGGTACCTAATGAACAAGTGTGCCCCATCGTAGACCATATCGCTGCTTAACATCAGGATGGTGGTCAAACACTTGTTCACTGTGTTTAAAAGAAAAAAAGATGCATGCGATACGTATAACCGGCTATAGACGTCTTCAATTTCCGAAAGGACTGACGGCTTCGAGGTGACGACTTCTCCACTAACTATAGTCAACTTTGTTCTTGTTCACAACTAGCAGTTGCTGGCTTTCATCACACAGACCCTTAAGGTTGATATTCAGAGAGCTTCTGACTAGTTACTACCAGCTACCAGTATTGAACCTGTTGATCAAATATACGTCCCTAAATATGTGCCTTTTGTCCGTCATGATGAAATCAATTTCATTTTCATCGTGTCGGGGCTTTGTAACGTCCCCTTCCTTTGGGGATGTTTCGTAAATCAAGAGTTCTTCAAGAATAGCCCCTCCCTAGTTATGATTCCTTTTTCCAAATTCTTGTGATCTTACTGCCGATTGGTTACAATTCTGTACTCTCATTTTAGCATTAAAGTACCCCCATAACAACGTTGTAATGTATCTTTGTAGTGGAGTAGAGAAACCTCGATATCATCAACCATGTCCTCCGCTTAGCATAGTGTTAGTGTGTCGAGATCGGTGCATACACTTGCACCACCTTGAGGCTTTACCTCTCGGAAGGGTTATTACAAGGTACATACAGGGTAATAAAATTACCGTCTATATACAACATCACACACATTCTTTAAAAAATGATTTAACATGTATCATAGCCGGTGATTGGATAAAGAAATCGACAATTCTTCTTGGCTTCTCCCCTATCCGCTTTGAGGATAATATGCTGTTATACTATGATCATATGACACGACCATCATATTTCGAGAACTTTTTATATTCCGATCATATATTAATAATATATTTCACGAATTATGGAATATAATTAATTGCGAGTGTGCTATTAAGAGCATAATTATGATCTCGAACGACGGATGGGGGAGAAGCCAAGAAGAATTGTTGCATTTGGAGTCTTTTAATAAAGGTATTTTTATACTTAAAAAAGGACTTCATGTCATATTTTATAATATTTTTAGAAGGCCGCGGAGGGAGAGGACAGTCGGTATTCCGACCGCCGCTGTCCCTATCCTCCGCGCCCTTGCGGGGCCGTCACCGCTAGATGGCGGCGTGGAGGGGCCGCAGGGGAAGAGGAGTGTCAGTATTGCGGTACGCTGCGCTCCCTATCCTCTGCGGCCGGAAGGGAGGAAGATGTCGGACCCCACGAGATCAGGGGTCCGACGCCGGCGGGGCGGTATGCATATTTTATAATATTTTGCTTGAAATAAAACATTTTCATTTTCATTTTTTTTTTTTTTTTTTTGGCAGGGTGATTCTGAGAGTATATATAAGGCTAGTGACTTCATATGACACGACCATCATATTTCGAGAACTTTTTATATTCCGATCATATCATATTAATATTGGACGTTCTCTCTCTTTCGCAGGGCCCCTTACATCACTAAAAAATCTTTGTAAATCTCTTCGTTAATCGACTTTCATCCATCCTCAATAAATGCCCAAAGCAAAATAGATTTTTTTAAATTTCAGCGTTTGCCTGAACCAAAATAGTAGATTCTTACTCAGTACGGTTCAGTCTACGACTGCAGGTACCTTCATGAACGGAAATCTTTCTTTCAACGCAATAATGCAAAATTCCCACGGGAACGAGGGTTAGCAAATTAAAGTTTTAGTAAATATAAAGTTAAGCTATGGCTGTATTTTGAGACATTCCTACGGGACCGGGAATTGGTGGGAAAAAAATTGATGAAAAAATCTTAACCTGATGCTTATAATTTGACATGCACCTTAATGAATGCAAAGTCCAGTCATGTCTAGATTTTTCAGAATTCTAATGGTATCAGGGATAGCGGGCATGCATTACATGGTACATTGGTATAGACAAAAAAATTACCGCGAGTTAAAGGCTTTAAATTATCTCAGCAAATACAGCTTCATGTGAATAGAAAAAAAAAATTTCATCAAAAAATACTGTACCAGCGCCAGATTCAGAGTACCTAATTATTATGTAATTTTTCATTGTATCTTCTCCAAGAAAAAAAGTATTTTTAAGGCAACTTAGATTATTCGACACCTTCGACAGACACCGAGAAAAAATACGGAAATACGTGAATCCCATTTAAAATTGCGATGTGTTTGTGCGTGGTTTGTTTACCTACTTATATCCTGAACGTGGAGGAGTAGGCACGTACATTTTTTATATTAATTCATCATTGAGTCATCATCACCCAGTCCAAATAATTAAGAACCTGGAAGGCTGAAATTTTTCACAGGGTCATTTTATGATGTATACGTGAGATAAGAAAGAAAGTCGAAGAAATTGGACTTGCTCTAGGGAGAGTTGTTTTGCCACAGCCCTACTTCTCTCATGGTCAGTTATATGTAGCGTGCTCCCGCATAAGTTCGCCATCCGATCTGGTCATTCTTGCAACCCCCTCCAAAACGACCAGAAACGTTGTCTATAAAGAAATGTTATAAATGTGTTTCCTAAATACATTTAATCTTTTGTGTAGCTCTTATTCTGATTGCACCAGCAACCGAGCCATCCATTCTACTCTTTTTAGGTATCCGTATCCAAAGGGCAAAAATGGGACCCTATTACTGAGACTTCGCTGTCTGTCTGTCCGTCTGTAACAAGGCTTTATCTCATCAACACTGATAGGTAGGCAGTTGGAATAGGTGATGTTTTTCTGTATCGCTACAACAACAAATACTCAAAATAAAATTATGATAGATAAGGGGGCTCCCATACAAAAATTGAGATTTTATGCACGTTTTAACAGATGAGGCTGTATCATATGAACCATGAAAGTAAAACATTTTCAGACACTTGATAAATGTTTGTTAATATTCACAGAATATGTATATCTTTTGTCGTTATAACAACAAATACTGAGAAGAAAACAATAAAAAATATGTTTAATAATAAGTAATAATTTGTCCCTGGAACCCTTCGTGTGCGAGTCTGACTCGCACTTGGCTCGCAGTTTTTAGATTTCATGTGGTCAAACTTTTACTTTCACACTCTGAAAAAGAGTCCCAGTTGGTACACGTCTCGTAGCCGGACTCGAACCCACGACCTCACGATTGCAAGTCAAGTATCCGACCAACTGGACCACAGAAGGTCGTCAAAATAAATTAAAATTAAAAATGTATAATTTAAAAAATTAAGCATTTTTTAAACTTTTCTACAACATAGGCAAAGATCTCTCTTTATAAAAGGCTCGCCACGCGGACGAAGTCGCGGGCAAAAGCTATCTATATTTATATAAAAGAAGTTGTGTTAGTTACACCACTTATAACTCGAGAACGGGTGTACCGATTTGACTGAAAATTATTGAGGAGGTACCTTACAACCAGGAGACGGTCATAGGGTACTTTTTACCCCGATCCTGTTGGTCGCATCGCTATATAGAGGGTGTTATAGTTTGTATGAAATACTGGAACTACGCGAATGAAATCGCGGGGCATTTACTAGACTTACTAATATTATAAATGGGAAAGTGAGTTTGTTTGTTTGTTCCGCTTTCACGCCGTAACTACTGAACCGATTGCTTTGAAATTTTGCAGACGTATAGTTAGGATTCCGGTTTAAATAATAGGGTTTTTACTGACTTTTTATCCCGGAAAAATAATATTCCCGAGGTAAAACAAAAATATTCCTTTACACTAATAATTATAATGTCCTTGAGCGGAAAAATATTCATTGGGAGATAATTTCACGTCCCAGAAGTCTGTATCAATTAGCGACAGTAATGCGTCGCTTTCTGTGAAAGCACTTACCTGTTGTTAACTAACAATATATTATTTTCACATTCTCATTGTGTTCTTTCATCTTTCATTGTTATTCTGCAAAACTCGAGAGCAAAGTGAACTAGACGAAAATATAACGCAACAATGCCCACAAAAACCTACACAATGAAAATATACTGTCCGCGAACAAATCGCGACAATTTACCGTGTCTCCGGACTGAGGGTTCCTTCATAAATGGAATCTTGGCTAATGTTGCCATCCATCTTCTGTAATGCCATATCATATTGTGCCTTTCGAAAAAAATGAACTTGCTCGTGTGTTATATGTTTCGGACTGTGTGGGAAGATCTTGATACTTGGTGTTTTCTTTCAATTTATTGTAAGTAAAAGTCACTGCTTTTATTATTCGCTATTCCTTCCGTTTACTTTTTAAGAAGTTTGTATTATAGTTTCAATTTTGTTTAATGGGTGTTTTTGTCAATATTTTGTCTTGCGATTCCCGCACTTATCCAGGACTTTTATATCTGATTAACATTCTTTCCCGTAAATTTACTGTACTGACAGAAAACATTTAAATACATTCTTATGAACCAAATATCGTGTTCTTGTCTTTTACATTATAGGCTACCGGTGCTTCCCTGGTATGGGAATCAAACTTACAGCAGAAAACAGGTGACTACTAACAAAAGTCAATGAAAAACGTGAACCGTAATCAATCAGCGTGGTTTTTGTTTCAGACTAACAAGGAATCTGAGAAAAAAACTTGAAACAATAAATCAATAAAAAAATTATCTCCTTTTTCTCACAAAACACGGTGTAAAATACAAAATTAACTAAGACTAAAAACAACTAGACTTACAAATCCCAAACTGACGTATTGAATAAAACGAGATAAAGTAGGACTGAAAGAGCAAGAGTTATTTATCTTCTGTCTCTTACGGCTTAGTAGAGATAAACTTTAACTACCAAAATGACAGTTTGGATCCAAAAGTACATCCAACTTCAAGACATATCGCTTAGAGAGAGAAGGATTGAGGGTGCTACGCGGCTTGCAAGTCAATAAAGATAATAAGCGACAACCGATTCTCTCATATCATTACTATTGATCCATTTGTATATACTGTAAAACTGAAATGAGATTAAAAACAGAATCAACAAAAGAACGAGCCCGAATATGAGCGATTATAGAATAAAGTACTTGCATCCATACATATCCCTGAGACACGTCTACGTATATATAAATACATAGGTATTATGCAATACAGGTAGTTTGTTGCTCTCGTTTCTGCGAAACAAAAACTACTCCTGTAGCACAACCTACTTCACAATGAGAAGGCAAAATTATTTGCCAAAACCATCAAACGATATTAACCACTGTCACATTGAAATAAAGACCAACACGCCGGAAGAGATAAATTTGACAAAACTATCCATCGCAAGCAGACATAACACAAAGCAACAATGCGACTGGCACAAACCTAGCACAAGCATGGAAGTCAAATTGGTCATTTTTCAATGGACTTTTTCCTTTGTCGTGTGTCTATTTTTTTTTAATTTTCATTAACGTAATAAAATTTTGACAAAAAATGTATTAAATGGTGGTGAGTATTTCTATTTCCATTAAATTCGTCTCATAACACTAAAGGTAAAATATTGAATTCAGTAGGTACTTATATAAAACAGCACGTCATTGTTATATTAAGAGTTTGACCTCTAATCTCTAATTACAGGGTTATAATTTAGATTTTAAAGAATAATGCAAGTTAACTACATATTACCTAAACATTTTAATAGACTTTCTGCATCATACAATACCTACAATTTAAATTACCTACCATATAATTACAAAGATTTTTACGTTTATCCTTAAAAGGCTATAACAGCTCCTACTTTCGTAAGAAAAACATTTAACGAGTGAGTAAATGAATGCAGATTTACCGTACAGATTTGGGAGAAGCGATCTGACATCGATATTAAGATAACCCACATTTGCCTCATTGCCAATCCTTCTAACGCGATTATGGTAATAGGAAGGGAATTTGGGCAACCGAAAGACATTGCCCGGAGGTTTTCTTATCCTTACAGATATTACTAGGGAAATTGACAAAATTCCAATTCCCAAGATGCCTTTACAAATATATTGTCGTAAAACGGTTTAAGAGTATTTTTCCATTAGGAATTAAAGTATAATAAAACTTTCGATGTGGCCTCCTCTAAACATTTTGGTAGGCGTTACATTTTTTCTTCACTTGGCAAATCATGCCGTATTCTGAAAAGTAGTAAGTGCAAGAGACGAAATATTATTTCCGCAAAACACTGCTGTATAAAATATACTAACAAAACTGCCATTTTAAATTCCGGCCAAGAATGCTTTGTTTTAGAATGTATGTCTATCTTTATATTTATGTTTGCCCATTAAAAATAGCATCATTTTCAATTTCATCATTTCGTTGGAGTATGTATCATTTAATAATGTAATCAGGTTCGATCCATCATCCCATCGTCGATTGAAGTTTTTTTTACGTATGGCTGTAAGGGCAGACAAAAAAGAATAAACAAAAAACGGGACATTTCATTTTCTATTAAAAAAAACTCTGCGTGTGTTATTGTTGTTCAGTCTGTATTTTGAAAATTATAATATTTGAAAATGTCTTCTAGATAAAGTTGTCTGCACTCCTCAATTTATAAAGCAGCAATCATCAATCATGATGCAAATCAAAACTTGCTTCCTACTAATTCTAGGTATAATATGAATAATGCAACTGCATACGACAATTTAATAAGTTGAAGAATTTCTAGGCGACTGAAAAGTTATTCTGAGTCAGTTAAATGTTGCATGAACTTTACTACTATTTTTATACCTTCTTGAATTGATTTTACTTATAAACTTATGCGATTTACTTATAAACTTTCTTGTCCTTATTGAGACAATAAAAAGCAGTGTAAAACTCGGCTGAAAAATACCTTTGTTCGGTTAAGGACAGATTCTGTTAACGGCAGATTCTGTTCAATACTTTTGGATCGGGCATGCTAAGTTAATTCTCGTTACACGCGGTATTTACTTCTAGAATACTACTATTAGTACTATTTTGGTACTTTTATTTCTAGAACTTGGACTTAACAAGTCTCTGAAGTATATTAGTCCTAGCTTGGTCTGCTTAAACTTATGAAGCTCTCAGTCATTGCTTCATTGTATAATCTGTATTTCTATCATTTCACCACAAAGTAACTGAGCCGTTTCGCTAAATGTCATGTGGTGGAGCCGCTCTGATAGGTTACGCCCCCACCAATCCTCTATGATCTTTAATAACTTTTTTTGACATTTTGGAGATAAGGCATTTCTAGTTCAGCCTTGATTCTAGTTCACTTCTATTAAGCGTGTAAGTTTTTATCATTCAGCTCTTTCATGAATGCACCACGATATTCCTGAGTAGAGTGGAAAGCACTGCGCCTTGAGGACATCCTTCGGAGACTAGGCTTATTTCGTTTTTTTTTTTAGAGTTTGACTATCATACTCAGTAATAAAATGTATTGGGAGAATTACTTTGTATGCACTAGATTATTTTTTCTATGTATTTCTGGTATGTTTCGGGTACTCTACACAGGATCCTTTTCTTCACCATAGAGCCCAATGTAAGCCATGTGTGCCTAGTACATAGAAATGAATTCCAATGGGAGAAGCCCGAGTTCGGGTATCCTACAGAAGACCTCTCGCTATAAGGTGTTTTTGCTATTCTTTTGTTCGGACCACTTGTTTTTGGATTTTTTTATGACAAGAAATGCCTAATTTCATATATTTTTTCTTTATGCGCATACTAGCGACTTGCCAAATTTCATCTTTCCAACTACACCACAAATGCTCTATAATGTTGGCTGTGAGTATATGAATCAGTCAGTTCCCACTCTAAAATTTGAAAGCCTTTATTTATTACTCCGTAACAGTAAATCGGAATGGGCTGATTTTTGCACAGGGCCTTAATGTCATCCATTTTTAAAAGCCCGGCTTGAGAAACAAATGAGATATGAAGACTTAAAAAACGTGCTGATATGGTTCGTGTAACATATACTTACTGGTGTTGCCTGAACTTGGCCTGGCGCACTACCATGCGCTCAGATTATATATTGTGGAAAGTAGAAATTATAACAAACAAACAAAAATAACGACCCGTGATTCGAACTTATAAGGCACGATAGGTACACTGTTTTGCAATTTTTCTATTCTGGCATCAGATATACACTGCATTGATATGTCATTTTTTCTAAATAAAATGTTACCCAGTATCGTATCATTGTAACTAGTTATAATTTAATAATGTGGCACAGACAGAAAATAACAATCACAATAACATGTTTATACTACAATGTCTTAAAACTATTTCATATGCACAGCACTAATCTTACAGAGAGCGTAAATCATGTCGCCTTACAATATTATTTGACCAACGAAATACAGCCCGTAATTTTCTAGTTCTATCTCAATTGCTTAATAAATCACCAGAAAAAGAGGAAAAGAAATACTAAATAATAAGCAAGTATGTTCTAAATTCTAATGCACTATACGTAATTGTTTCATCGAAATTTGTTGTAACATATAGATTGACGCGTAAACTTCATTACAATGTCCTCATTGGTCGACGCAACCGTAAAATTAGACACGTGAGTTAGAGCGTGAACTGGGCATTGTTGAATCAGCAACAATTGAAAACAATACACGGCCAACTTATCTCCACAAGCGTTATTCGAGATGGATTGATTATGGGTATCATCAATCGAAATCAAGGAAGTTTGAGAGCAAGGAATATGCCTTGTCTGCCTTTAACCTTGAGATTTTTATAGTAAGTAAAAAGAGGTCGGCAGTATTTTCCAAGTGGTTTGAATCGTGAATACACCCTGAGCACGTATACATATCTATCAAGTATTTTTGTCATGTCCTTCGTATATAATATATACGCAGTGTCTAGCGCTTCAATCATCCATTGGCAGAGTAGTAGGTATTTTTTACATTTTCTATTTTCTGTTTTCATACGAATTTATATATTATAACATGAATGCCGTTTTGCGTAAACGTAAATAAAGATACCACTACCTGTATTTTTTCTCATTATCGGTCGTGAGTAATATTTTTTTTAAAAACCTATTGTTTTGCCTTCATTTCGTTTCGAAATAGCCTAGTTCTGAGGATCATCACAACATCAACAATTTTGCAAATAAATTGAAATTATTATAAAAAAAAATTATAAGTCAGTAAGTCGATAAAAATATACTTTAACTGAAACAATTTCACAAAATAGAATGTGTTATTTGAACGTAGATATTCCATATTGTCAATGGCGTTCATTCATCTACATTCATACATCTTTTCATACATGACCTCCGGTTTCGAGTACTTTTCACGCCACCTTCGGCCAGGACATCACCAATCTGGTCTGTATATGTCCTTCTGGGGCGACCTCTACCTCACCCGGCCCATTACATCACCCATATAAATCTCTTTCGTCAATCGACTTTCATCCATTCTCTCCATATGCCCAAACCACCGAAGCATGCCCTTTTCAATCTTGGTCACTACGTCTTCCTTCAAACCGCAACTTTCCCTTATCAAACTATTCCTTATCCTGTCATTCAATGTCACACCTTTCATGCTCCGCAATGACCGCATTTCTACGGCATTGATTTTACTTTTATGCTTCTTCTGCCATACCCAACTTTCACTCCCGTACATTAAGGTGGGTGCCAGTACAGCGTCATGGACAGCCAATCTTGCCTTTTTCGACATGAATTGGCTCTCCATAACACTGCGAAGGGCACCGTTAACCTTATTACCCGCACTCACTCTTTTTTCAATATCTTTGTCAAACTTTCCATCACTTGTAAATAGAGATCCCAAATATACAAACTCATCCACTTGTTCAACTTTCTCACCGTCAATCATGCACTCACAAACTGTCCTTTCATTATTTTCGACTACCATTATTTTGGTCTTACTAACATTCACTTTCATTCCTTTCCTTTTCAATGACTCATTCATACAATTAATCATCTGCTACAATTCATACGCCGACGGTGCAAGAAGAACTTGATCGTCAGCATATAAAAGGCATTTGATGATTAAACCCCCCATATCTAGACCCCAATCACGACCTTTCAGATCTTCCAAACGACTGTCCATGAACAGATTGAACAGCCACGGAGACGCTACGCATCCCTGTCTGACACCTCTATGGATGCCAAACCAGTCTGAGTAGGTCCCGTTTACCCTGACACAGGCACTGGAATCATCATAAAGTGATTTCAAAGCCCGTACCAAGGTCCTGTCCAACCTGAACCGGGACAGCAGCAAGGTCCACAACTCATTCCTGGGTACCCGATCATAAGCCTTCTCTAAGTCCATGAAAGCGCAGAAAACCTTTTGGTTTTTAGCCAAAAACTTCTCCGTCACCTGGCGCAAAGAGAAGACTTGGTCGGTACATCCCATTCCCTTCCTAAAACCAGCTTGTACATCCCAGATTTTTTCATCCGTCTCACGTATTACCCTTTCGATCAACACTTTTGCATACATTTTGCCGACGATACTAAGAAGGCTGATTCCTCGGTAATGTTTGCAATCCTGCTGTGAACCCTTACCATTATACAGTGGAACGATTACGGCTTTGCACCAATCACTTGGTACTCGGCCGTATCGCCAACATGCATTAAAAAATAAGGTACAGCAGGTTCGCCACCACCGCACCACCAGCCCTCAGCATCTCCAGCGAAATCCTATCATACCCAGCCGCTTTTCCATTTTTCATTCCTTTCATAGCCTTGAAAATTTCATTCATATGTATCTCACTTTTATTCTCTTCGCCATCCATATTAACCGCATCAACCAAAGTCGACGCGGTGCTACATTCAAACAAATTTTCAAAGTATTCCTTCCATCTTCTTACAACCATACTTTCTTCATTCAAAATTTTTCCATCCTTATCTCTAATTGCTTTCATGCTATGATTCTCTGACTTACTTCTGGCTGACCGGACTAGTTTCCAAAATAGCCGAATATTATTTTGGAAGTTGTCAGAGAACCTCTTTTCATTCCGCTCTTTTAACTCAATCTTCTTACGTACTATCAGTTCTTTCACTCTCTTCTTTAAGCATTTATATTGCGACATTTTTCTTTCACTTTCATCCACATTAGTTGCTTGGGTGTTGGCTCTCATGGCCAACACATCCATCCATGCCTTTTTCTTTTCATTCACAACCTTGCTTACTTCCTCATCCCACCAGAGCTCACAGTCTCTGGAGACATTCTTCCTCTTTCGCACCCCGCATACCTCAGTGGCTATCTCAACCATACCATTTTTAAAAACATTCCATACATTATCTATCTCATCTTCTCTTATTTCTTCATTCACTATACTGAGTTTTTCTTTCAGCATTGATTCATACTTCTCTTTCACGTCATCCTTCCGGAGTTGATCAACTTTTATTCTTTGCAAGCCTGTGTTGACAACAGGAGCCCGATGACGCCAACCCCGGAACAAACCACTAATTCGGCTGACAACCAAATAATGATCGGTCCCAACATTAGCACCACGATAAACCCTAGTGTCAAGCACATGCTGCTTCAGTCGTCCATCCACAATCACAAAGTCAATCATACTTCTATCTACACCCCGCTGCCAAGTATACGTGGTTAGGGATACTACGAGTATATTTCGTTATGTTAAGAATAAGTTATAACTTTTTTTATTAAACATCATTTAATCCCTACAGCTGCAGCTGGGTTCAGGATGATGAATGTGTTTTGTACACATTACAATAAATAAAAATACTGTTCCCCGCAATCTATAAAAGCTTTACCTACTATTATATCATTTCTACCTCACGCGTAGCTCAGGAGACTTCAGTTTATCCTGGCTATTATAACACCCATTAATGTAAGTATATAAAATGTAAATTCGCTCATTCTACGTAAATATGCAGGTGCAAGTAGACGCACGCCTACAGAGATTGGCCCTCACGCCGAGAGGCAGGTAGGGATTGGGTGGTGGTGGGCTTATCCCTGATTGAAACATTCTATGTAAAGAAACCATTCAAACAGTAATTCTCGTAGTTTGAGGCCAGTGCTATCTTCGTATCTGGCTCACAGTGCAACCGTGAGTCTGCATAAAAACTTGCTTCAATATTTGTTTTCCATTTGTTCGTAGGTGGTTCATCGTAGAAGTATTTTTTGTCAAAGTATCACGAACTAGGTACTATTCAAGGTATTTAAAGAATATTATATGTGTAATAAAGGTAAACATAACAGTGAGTTTTATGTGATTGTTAGGTGGCTACATTCTGGACGGTTGGTTATTATGAGTAATTGAATAAATCTCGACGTCAGAAGTATAAGGTAGGATGTGTCATATTGTTACAATGCCACGTCCGACCTTATGCTTCTGACGTCGAGAAATATTATCTAAGAGGATTATAGGACGTTGTAATGTATATGTGCAAGCTTCATAGTCTTTACTATTACAAAAAAAATACAATGAGGAGATCATCAACGATAATTGTAGACGAAAGAAATGCAATTTCTTTATTCTATGATTGTTCGTCTTCGGAGTCGCTTTTGTTGATTTATTTATTTTTTATTAAATACTCCTCATTGAGTTCATTTCGCGATGAATTTTATATAGCATTCAATAATACTAATAATATAATCATATAGGTATATTTTCTCAAAAGAATTTACAGAGGTTACTATAAAAAAATATAATATTAATATTATCTTGATTCTTGAAAAAGGTGGAACCTGTGCTATAAGTACCTTCCAGAGTTACACTTGACATTTTGTACGGTTTATATCCATACTAAAAAGATAAATATAAGTATAGTAACATTGAGGTAAACGTATTATTTAAGAGTGAGTTAAAAATAGTGGTTTTAGCAGCCCCTCCCCAAGCAGTAATACAGTATTATATTATACATAGACATAATGCAAAATAAACTGTTTTTCACAAGTTAGGTGCAAGAACCGATCTTAAAGTTTTGAATTTGAAGATTAGTAGCAGTGAGACATATGTATTTCTTAAACGTAACATTACTATCAATCACCACACCTAAATTCACATTTACAGTGAGACGATAATTTGCACCATATGTGCCGTGATATGGTGCAAACCAATGTGAGGAAGAGTATGAAAGCGAATCAAGTTCAACATACATACATATGTCACATACATACATACATTGCAAGTTAAATAAAAGCTTTTAAAAATATGAGTTATGGATAAATTTCGGTAAGTAAGTAGTTAAGTTCTTACCGAGTTACTATGATTAACGTGTATATCTGAAATTCGGCTTATTATAAGATAACTTCGCCACTGGTGCCTACTATTACTTGTTGACCTTTTGGATAGAACGTTTGTACTTGATATTATGAGCTACATTTACCTATACTATACTACCTATTGTGGTTACATTATTCTAAAAAGCACTCTATTTTTTTAAAGAGTAATATGATACCACGGGTCTAGTTTCATTTCCTATTTTCCGTTGAACCATACATTATTATTTTACAACATTGTCATTGGAATTTGAAAATCCAATAATTTTAAATATAAATAATAATATAAATAAATATTTTGGGTCATTTTTTTTACACACGTTCACCTGACCCCAAACTAGGATACCCTGTACTATGAGTGCCAGAGGCTGATTCACTTACATAAATACTTTTAAATACATACATAGCTAAGAAGAATAAAACACCCAGACGCACACAACAAATGCCTCAGCTTATCACTAAAGCATTATGTCTGTGGCGGGAAACGAACCCGCGTCCGTCGTCCTAGAAGCTGTTGTCCTGACCACTAGTCCATGCCAGCCGTCAACGTTTTAGAACGTTAAATCGAGAACATTGGCGATACTCGAGAAAGTCAATCAGCCCATAATCACAGACAATTTTCCCCAAGGAACCCTGTGTCAATAATGAAAAATAAATCTCACCTCTCGTACAAACTTACCGATAAGGAGTTCTTGGGGAGAGTTGTTTGGCATCATGAGCCGAGAGACTTTGTTTTTAATTGGACACAACATTTTTAATTTGACCCTGTCTATAAATTATGTTTTTTTCTATGTTATCTACACCCTACCGTGATTCCTGTTTTCCCTATTTTATATATTTCACAATCTAAAATGCCATCCTGTGCATTGCGTTATTGTCATAAATCGAACCGTACCCCGTATATATCTAGTGGAGTAACATTTCATCGATATGGATATTTGAATTTAAATATTTTATCAATATGATTTGTGTATTGAGCCTAATTTCGAATTTCTGAACCATAATGCCTTTTTAGCTTGCCTCTTGGCGAAAATAGAGAGAAGTGGATACAATTTGTGCAAAATGAGTGAAGCTTTAACATGCAATTATTACTTGCCTGCATCTTATAAATACGTAAGATCCATTTTTAAAAGTTCCTTGCCACATTCGCCATCTCTGTGTAAGTGGTACAGCAGTATTAATGCAGAACCGTAAAACCGGAAATGCCTTTGAGAGCCCTTAAAGTAAAGTGCGAATCGGTCGCTAAACCCATACTATGCAATATTGTCTTCGACGAATTTGCTATAAGATAACATCTAAAATAATAAAATCTTACATGATTTATCAGATGGCAGTTGTTAGTTAATCTATTAATCAATCATAGTTAATCTATTAACTTATTTAAGTTTCAGCAAAGTTAAGGACTTCAATTCGACAATAAAGTCACTCCTCGTCACATTCACTTGCGAAACCAAATAGATAATGAAAGTTAAGTTGGCAACGCAACTCCTTGGCACAAGTGTAGCAAATGCATTATTTATTTGTGAACAGCAACTTTATTCTTCAAAATTTAAGGACACGTCAGCAACTGTTAATTACGTCAGTTTTTTAAATTATTTATTCGATATAATGAACTCCAAAAAAGGACACTATTATGGAACAAAGATGCCTCTTGATAGGAAAACAAAGACAGTTTTTAAGTTATATAGGATAGCAAAACAATACATTTTATCACTGTCTATTAAAAACAAAATTAGAAGAATCATCAAATTGCCTAACCGTGAACCAAGAATTACTTCAAAAATACAAAGAGGGTAGTGTAGACACCACAAGTAATACAGGGTTTTTGGGAGCATTCTGTATTGATAGCCTGAAAGAAATGTTTGTCAAATTTGTAGAAGTAAAAAACTACATGGAGTACATTTCTTCATACCGGTTAAGCCAAGACCAGCTTGAGGTTGTATACGTAGGCACAATGGAAATAATAACAATCCAAATGTTTTACAATTTAGGGCAGCCTTTAAAAAGATTTTAAATCATTTGGAATTAAGGTCCTCTTTTGCAGGGATTTGCATTTCTTTAGATAATTTCTCAATTTTAGCATCATCGTCTGTTAACATTATCAACAGCACTGAGCCGGCATAATGAAGAAAATTTACAAATTTTAGAAAATGATTTGCAAGCCCTTATAACTCTGCAGAATTTTTTCAATGCCTAATACTGATTTTCTTACATCTAGCATAGGATTGGTTGTAGGTTATATTTCCAGATATGTGGCCCGTTATAACATTTACAGTGTGAGGTGGAGGGAGGTGGATGGTGAGGTGTGTATTAATAACTTAACCACACAGACACCACATTGAGTGATCACAAATTGATTTTTATCAAAGATATGGGTGGACTCCGCTATTCTAGCGAAGTTTTTCAAGTTTGCCTCAAAACAGAACTTTTTTTTGAGAGTGTTAATAGTCAAAAGTCAAAATTTCTTTATTTCATCGTTATAAGTGCTATAACATACCTACAGATATACCACCGGCACCGACTTCAATATTTTAAAATAATTATTTAATTAGGTATTTTTATTAAACAACTTAATTGATGAAAATACGTATTACTTTGTAAGAAGTAAATTTATTTTTAACTTTTAGTTTACGGGTTGAAGTCTGTTCTTTTTTTGTTAAAACTATTTTATTTTACGATTTTGAGTGATGGGTCGACCGAACAAGGATGCTCAAGGAGAAAAGAAGAAAAAAAAATTAAGACCTCTTTTTACTTTTTATTTTTGTAATGCATGTTCAACACTATGGATAAATCATAGTATCTACAATGCGACATTGCTTGGTAATGATGAACAGAATAAGAACTAATGAAGATGTCATCTAGGTAGATGACAAAAATTAAGACCTCTTTTTACTTTTTATTTTTGTAATGCATGTTCAACACTATGGATAAATCATAGTATCTACAATGCGACATTGCTTGGTAATGATGAACAGAATAAGAACTAATGAAGATGTCATCTAGGTAGATGACATCTTCATTAGTAGTTAGTTGGGATAAAATCTAAAGTACTGAATCAATTTAGATAAAATGTTAATGGGACCATCTTGAAAGTAAACCCTGTCGAATGCAAAAATAATTTTCAAAATCGGTTCATAAACGACGAAGTTATCCGCGAACAAACATAAAAAAATATATATTATTATACGGTCGAATTGAGAACCTCCTCCTTTTTTTCGAAGTCGGTAAAAAATGATATAATTTTCCACAATACAAATGTAAAAAGACTCCGAGCATTGGTCTTAGAAACGTTGGTGGGCTCGTCAATATGAACAACATATCCATACAAAGCCATATCCCGAGGCAGAAAATCGTCTATTTTGTATGGACACGCAATTTTTTTTAACAGCTTCTATACCTACCATTGTAGAAGGCAATAAACTTATTAAGTATAGGTTTGTAGAAAATTGTTCTGAATTAGATGTTACACACATAAATGGAGTAACAATTATTAAATAACCACTAGCAGTCACAGAGTTAGCAAAGTATTCACTGATAGGAACGAATAAATAATTTATTTCGCAGCTCTATGTAAAATGTTGGAAAAATGACCGCAACAGATGAATCCCGAGGAGACTCATTAAAAGTTGTCAGTCGCCTTTCATAACGAGAAAAACATTTCTACACGTTTTTTACCTTTATTGATTTTGTCTCTTCAAAGGAACTTTTGTCAATGTTATAATAATGTACACCTGGCTCGACCGATTGTGTTACAGAATGTACATAATTTATAAAAAGGTGTAACTGTTATTAAAGACTGTCTAATTTTAAAAATGTTAATCGGTAGCAGCTGTGGCTTACGAGTCTTGATACGAAAGAACGACACTCGTTTGCATCCATAACAACATACGATTGAGGAAAATGTCACATAACAAAACCTTATAAGTGTTACACCTTATAATCTGAATGAAGCGGAAATTAATATTTTACAAGTTAATGTTAGGTACTCTATTCGTTGAAAGAATGATTAACTGACGTCCTATAATACCATGATGACTTAAACTACCTATCTAAGTTCCGTGCAAAAAAAATGTCTTTTATTAGAATTTTACATATTTTATGCAGGGAGCTACCTATACGTCCATCGTCGGAAGTCCGCGAAATTTCATGTTACGCTATTGTTTATGTATTCAGACGAAATAAGAATTGGAAAATTATACCACACGGCCCAAAGCTAAACTGGTTGTATGTCATAATAGGTATAAATGTAAAATTAACTTGAGCTTGACGATCAAACCTACTACGTCATGGGTATTTTAGTATTTTATCATAAAACTATTCCAGTGCAACATCTACGACCGAGATTACATAAAGAGCGTCCCAATCACAAAATGCGATCGCTGTGAACAATTGAAAACAATCACATTTGAGAAAATATCTCTGACTGACTGAAATATCTCTACATTGTCACACACTGAATGTATGACAACTAGCTTTTGCCCGCGACTTCGTCCGCGTGGTGAGACTTTTATAAAGAGTGATCTTTTTCTATGTTGTAGAAAAGTTTAAATTTCTTATTTCTTTAAATAAACATTTTTAATTTTAATTTATTTTGACGACCGTCTGTGGTCCAGTTGGTCGGATACTTGACTTGCAATCGTGAGGTCGCGGGTTCGAGTTCGGCTACTGGACGTGTACCAACTGGGACTCTTTTTCAGAGCCTATGTACGCAACGTGTGAAAGTAAAAGTTTGACCACATGAAAACCAAAAACTGACCAATTGCGAGTCCAGAGTTCCAGGGTCAAAATTAACACAAAAAAACTTTTGGTTTATTGGGACCCGATATTTTTTAATTGTATTCTTGTCAGTATTTGTTGTTACAACGACAAAAGATTTATATATATATTCTGTGTATATTAACAAACATTTATCAAGTGTCTGAAAATGTCCAACTTTCACGTTTCAATACAGCCTCATCTGTTGAAACGTTCATAAAATCACAATTTTTGTATAGAAGCCTTATCTACCACCTCCCACTATTTAGGTTAGGGAAGTCAAAAAAAAATGGATGCCGCTGTAGATCCTGGCTCTAACAGGAATCACAGTGGTGGGAAAGTGGGTGGGAATAAAAAAAATCTATCAGTGTTGATGAGATAAAGCCTTGTTACAGACGGACAGATAGCGAAGTTTCAGTAATGGTCCCGGAATCCTAAAAAGAGTAGCATGGATGGCTCGGTTGGTGGTGCAATCGGAATAAGAGATACCCAGACAATTAAATGTTTTTAGGAAACATAAATGTATAAACAACGCTTCTGGTCGTTCTGGAGGGTTGCACGAATGACCAGACTGGATGGCGAACTTACGCGGGAGCACGCCCCATATAACTGACCATGGGAGCAGCAGGGTTGTGGCAAATCAACTCCTGCTAGCGCTTGTGTTTGAAAGAAAGTTCTTTCTTATCTCACGTATACATCATAAAAGAACCCCTGTGAAAAAATTCAGCCTTCTAGGTTCTCAATTGTTCGGGCTGGGTGATGATAAGTCAGTGATGAACGAATATGAAAATAGAAAATGTACGTCCCTGTTCCTCCACGTTAGGACATAAGTAGGTAAACAAATCATGCACAGACACAGCACAATTTTAAATAGAATTCACGTATTTCAGTATTTTTATCGGTGTGTGTCGAAGGTGTCGAATAATGAATGCTGCCTTAAAAAATACGTTTTTTCTCGGAGAAAATACAATGAAAAACTACATGACAATTACTCTGAATATGGCGCTAGTACAGTGTCTTTTCATGGAAATTATATTTTGTATTCCCATGAAGCTGTACATTTATAAGTTAAGATATTTTGTTACCTGGAAGAAATCGCTATGAGCGATAAGGTCGCCTTTTGTAATTATTCCATTGTATTTTTTTTACATTCGTAAAGTACAGTGTGCAATAAAGAGTAGGTATATTCATTAATTCATTCATTATATTACAAAATTTAAAGTCTTTAACTCGCGGTATTCTTTTACGCCCACTATTCCCGTTACGATTGGAATTTTGGAAAATCTAGATATTTCAAGCATCAGATTAAGATTTTTTCATCAATTTTTTTCCCACCAAATCCTGGTCCGTACGAATTTCTCAAAATACAGCCATAACTTAACTTCATATTTACTAAAACTATTTTGCTAACTGTCATTCCTAAGAGAAGGTACCTGCATCGCTAATTTCAATAATTTATCTTACGCGGTTTATTTTTGTCATACAGAAGTTTTCTCCCGCAAACTACCGTTCCCGTGGGAATTTTCCAATATCGTGTTGAAACTAAGCTTTACTTTTATTAAGGTATCTTCATTCAAAATTTCAAGCGTACAATTTGAGCGGTTTAGATTTTTCATTCAAAAGGATTTTCACTATGATAGGTATTCTCGTTTCCGTGGTAATTTCGGGAATACCTATCATAGTGCACCCCTACGATATCTAAAGTCCTTTTCAAATTTTAAATATACATATATTACTTTGGCCTTTTGCCTTTTTCAACGTTTAGCCGTTTGTGCTGAGCGTTAAGCTCAATAAGTTTCTCCCTTTACAAAAAATTATACATACATCCCTGTACCTCCATAGACGTACATGATAACAATCCACACACAAACACATCACAATACGATTCACGCATTTCAGTATTTTACTCGGTGTGTGTTGATTGTAAATAGTAATTTATGTTGTAGTAAATAAATTTAAAAGGTTTTTTTAAAAATACATTTCATTTAAAAAAAAATATGTCTCTGGCGCTTGTGCAGTATTTTTTAATGAAAAAGATGTTTCCAATTACCATGAAGCTGTAAATTTCCTAAGAAACACATAATACTAAAAAAAAATTAAGCCTCATACTCGCAGCTAAAAGCTTTCCCGCTATTCCCAATCCCATAGGAATTTTGGAAAATTCAGACATGGCCTAACATCTATCAGGTATCATTCAAGCCTCTAACTTACCCGGTTTAGGTTTTTTCATTCAATATTTATCCTGTCAACTCCCGTTCCCGTAGGAATTTTTCAAAATGCACCTAGGCTTTAAGTGTACTAAGGAACCTGCATCCTAAATATCAAGCGCAAACCTTAAGAGGTTTAGATTTTTCATACAAAAGTTTTATCCCGTCAACTCCCGTTCCCGTAGGAATTTCTAAAAATACAGCCATAACTAAACTTTATATTTCCTAAGGTGCATGTTAGATTTCAAACGTCAAATTTACGCGATTTCTCATATAAAAGATTTCCGCCAACTCCCATTCCCGTGGGAATTTTGCAATATCGCGTTCCAAGTAAGGTATACGTTCATTAACGTACCTGCGTACCCAATTTCAATCATCTGTCCTACGCGGTTTAATTTCTTTTCATACAAAAGTTTTTTCCGGATAGCTCCCGTTCCCATGGGAAATTTCCAATGGCCTGTTGCACCTAGGCTTTAAGTGTACTAAGGTACCTGCATACCAAATTTCAAGCGCATATCTTGAGTGGTTTAGATTTTTCATACAAAAGTTTTATCCCGTCAACTCCCGTTCCCGTAGGAATTTCTCAAAATACAGCCATAACTAAACTTTATATTTCCTAAGGTATGTTCATGTTAGATTTCAAACGTCAAATTTACGCGATTTCTCATATAAAAGATTTCCGCCAACTCCCATTCCCGTGGGAATTTTGCAATATCGCGTTCCAAGTAAGGTATACGTTCATTAACGTACCTGCGTACCCAATTTCAATCATCTGTCCTACGCGGTTTAATTTCTTTTCATACAAAAGTTTTTTCCGGATAGCTCCCGTTCCCATGGGAAATTTCCAATGGCCTGTTGCACCTAGGCTTTAAGTGTACTAAGGTACCTGCATACCAAATTTCAAGCGCATATCTTGAGTGGTTTAGATTTTTCATACAAAAGTTTTATCCCGTCAACTCCCGTTCCCGTAGGAATTTCTCAAAATACAGCCATAACTAAACTTTATATTTCCTAAGGTATGTACATGTAAGATTTCAAACGTCAAATTTACGTGATTTTTCTCATATAAAAGATTTCTGCTAACTCCCATTCCCGTGGGAATTTTGCAATATCGCGTTCCAAGTATGCTATACGTTCATTAACGCACCTGTGTACCCAATTTCAATCATCTGTCTTACGCGGTTTATTTTTTTCATACAAATGTTTTTTCCCGATAACTCCCGTTCCCATGGGAATTTTCCATTAGCCTGTTGCACCTAAGCTTTAAGTGTACTAAGGTACCTGCATCGCAAATTTCAAGCATCTACCTTGAGCGGTTTAGATTTTTCATACAAACGTTTTATCCCATTAATTCCCGTTCCCGTGGTAATTTCGGGAATTCGTTTCTTAGTGCACCCCTACGGTACCTAAGCTACGTCCGTTCCAAATTTCAAGTCCCTACGTTTAGCCGTTTGGGCTGTGCGTTGATATGTCAGTCAGTCAGTCAGTCATTCAGTCAGCTTTTCCTTTTATATATTTAGATGGACTCTCGCACGAGTGTCAGTTACTGGAGCGGTTAGTTTTGTGGGAAAAGATGCCAAAAAACAGGTGATGCCAGATAACTAGAGAAGCTACAGCAGCTAACTGGGTGACAAGGGGCTGTCAAAATGTGACCACGATAACGGGCAGCTGTATATGACAATAGGCAGCACAACCAGGATACGTGCTAGGGAAAGAAGACAGCAGTCGGCAGTGATCATAAGTTGTACAAGACCCAGCTCAACGTAGTAGAGTTTTGCACCCAACAGAAAATAATCCTAAAGCCACGTGTGGCGTACTCCAGCTCGATCGAAATTCAATATCCAGTCGATGAGCAGTACTTTCAAATGGTGTAACATCGCAGGATTTTGGTTTTGGTCAGTACAAGATTTGAACTTTCGACCAACTTTTTTTCATAGTTATAATGAGATACACTTTTTTTAACGTAGGGACGGAACAGACAATTAAACGTACATTTTCACGAAATAAGTAATATTAACATTAAGGTTTTGGCCGGTACGTGGCGTTAATTAAGCGCAAAGCGTTATAAACCAATGCCCTGGACTATACGAATAGACGTGTCATAAATTGGAAGCGTTGTAAAGCTATTATTAGCTTTTCAGCGTTCTCAATTTATGGCTAAAAAATAGCATTCAATATTCCATTCGAACATTAAAAAGCTCCTATCACTTCTATGCAGTTTTAATACTTACTGTTTTTAATACAGTTTTCATACATTATGATAATCAATTTGCAAAGAGATTTTAACTCTAGGTAGGTTTGAACATGGTATGAACATCAACATTGTCTTTATAACAAATAAATACCTAAAATAACAATAATAATATAGTGAAATAAAATATCAAGTTCGAGCACAATTTTTATTTTTAGTGAGTGCATAAAAATCCCACCCGCCCAAGGGGAGCAACTATGTGTTATGCCGGATTCGTCATCAGCCCATGTTTATCCACTGCTGGACATAGGAATCTCGAAAGAACGCACCGGTACCACCTTCGCAGTGCGTCCTGAGACACACGGAGGAATATCGTAGACCCCGCCACCTCCCCTCTGTACTCTTCGGTTCTCGGCGGCAGCAGGCGACCACACCTCGCTACCGGCCCACTACAGGGGATTTTTTACAGGCAGATCATCCAGGTCCGTGGCCGGGTGATCCACAACTCCTGTTGTCATGTTTAGTCGCCTCTTATATCTTACATTATACATACAATACGTTTGCACTAATGAAACATAACACAAATCAGTATTCTCAAATCGTGTATCGAGCGTTCGCACCGTCCCATTACAAGTTGGTAGTTTCCCAACAAATTTCATAACATTGACTTCAATCAAGTTTTGAGATTCATCTGCCAACACAAACTGTGTTCACACTGAAAAAATTTGTTTGGGCCAAGTTGGCTCCCAATTTAAATTGACATATTGGTATACGAAACATAAACAAAAAATTTATTGAAGTTTTGCACGGGAAGCGATGAGATACAAATAAATGGCTTCTTCAATTGGTTTCTACAAGTAAAACTTAGCTTCAAAAAAAACGTGTGCGTTGAAAAGAGGCAAAAGTAAGTAGATGCGCACGTCTCCAGAGAATGGCCCGTGCGCCGAGAGGCAGGTAGGGCTTTGGTGGTGGTCATTTGAAAAATAAATTTTCGTTGCAATAATGTGTGTGGCGAATTAGTGTAATAGTTGTCCTTTCCTGCTCGTCCCTGTATTACGCTAATTTACCCCACACATTCATCTTCATCATCAGGTGTGGTGAATTAGTGTAATAGGGAACCGAAGGAAGGAAAGAGGACTCATATTTGATTAATTTGTTATTCCCGGGTAATGTTCGCAGCTGACACTTCAACAATAGAATTTGACAATGAGGTCTGAGCTATGCTTTATATACTTTAACTTCAAGTTGTTTTCATCATCATCATCAGCCCATGTTTGTCCACTGCAGGACATAGGCCTCTCTAATTGAACGCCCCTGTGATCTGTTTTCGGCTTCTCGCATTTGCCAGCCCAGCCTTTGCCACTTGTTTTGCCTATTTTATAATAATTTATTGTACATATAAAGAAATACAATGGTATTATGGGCTCAAACCGCAGTAGAAACAAAACAAGCAAAGGTTTATTCATCATTGCTTCACCCTTTCCTTTCACCATAATGACCCGATTGTCTCTACTAAAGTATTAAGTAAATGCGATTTTGGATGAGGGGTTTTTGTTAAAAGGAGAAGGGCAAAGTGCATAGCACCCTAACTGATTGCGTTGTCATCCGCGTATTTAAAATCATCAAGGCTACCTGTTTAGAAATCAGGTGAAACCACTTTATTTCGAGGAGAAACTCAATTAGTGTTTTAAACATGTTGAGATGTATTTTTGTGACAAACGCACGTATGGTCGATGCACAGAGAAAAGTGTCACTACAATCTGTTCAAAAAACCATAAATAAATAATAAAAAGGCAAATAATAATTCTCGCAAGGCGCACTGTTGTGTAGCCCTAAATTTAAGGCACTGGTCTAGAATTTAAGAACACTACCGTAATTTGATTAGAATGATAGCCAAATATTTCGAGTACTTACTGAAAAAAGTTGTCCTATTCGTAAAAAAACCGATACGAACTATAGGTTATCCATCAGCTGATCAATTAGTATCGCTTGCGTAAGTTTGCTAATCGCTTGCAGACAGCACAAAGAACACACGAAACCGGTTAACGACTCAAGACGCGACGATGACACGACGCAAACTCTGCGTAATGTGTTCGTCATGCCCCAGAATGGGCAAAGTTGGCAACAAAAAAGGGATGGATAAAGATAATTTGTATGGAGTCAAGAAAACGTATGCGTTGAAAAGAGGCCAAAGCCAGAAGTCGCGCACGTCGCCAGAGAATGGCCCGTACGTCGAGAGGCAGAGAGGGGTTGGTGGTGGTCGGCATGTTCCTGATTATGATTAAGTAGAACCTTACGTTATCTTATTCGTGTACCATAGACATAGAAATTCTGCCAAACTTAGTGTATCTCTTTTTGTCCGTTCCACTACGTATGTTGTAGGTAATTGTTGAATATACGGAAAACACAAATCTGCCACAAATTTATTCAGAAACTTTTAGAATTCATCTATACTCCTAAACATATATTTGGTGTGATTCCGGTGCGAACGAAATATTATGCAAAACACACAACTTCAAGGGATTGTGATGGTGCGAACGCAAACGCAGCACAACGCTCCAAGAAAGAAGTCGTGTCAAGACATATCATCATCATCAGCCCATACCTGTCCACTGCTGGACATAGGCCTCTGCGAGAAGCCGAAAACAGATCACAGTGGCGTGCAATTGGAGAGGCCTATGTCCAAGACATATAACGCGCTGCAATTTGTTGAAACAAGCTGAGTTGCACGAAGCGTTACATAACAGCCAGTGAAATTGCGTATTAGTTCTATGTCGTGTCTTTCTTAATGCGGCGGGGGCTCCACTTGAATTTTAAATGTTACATGTTCCGAAATATATCGTTCCGCATTTTTTGTGAAAACGCGGGGTATGCAATTCACCCACCCCAACACAACGTATTACAGACATAACAAACAATTAACATGATAACAAAAATTTAAAATAGCAAAAACACGCTATCGTCGACCAATTCGAGGTATTTTTTTAAGTTTACTTCGTAAACCTATTTCTGCGTATGAAGATAAATCATAACATAACTAGCAATAACTTTTAATCATGTTACATCTTTTCTGTACCATTGACGGCAATTTTACTGAATCTTAATATGTTATGTAGTAACATAAATCGATAGGAATAAAGATAGCTAATCTTTATTCATATCGATTATATCCAATCAAAGTATATTTTTAAACTGATTGTTTTTCATGTGTTGCTCTAGTCCATGCACCTTTATAAGTGTACACCTAAACACTTTTACCATCTTACCAATCAACCACAATAAAAAAAATACACTTCACGCCTTTAAGGCAGAGGCACTTGCTAAAGCAATACCACAATATTTCACATAATTCTTAAGTGTATTTACTATGACCCTATACGTACCTATGATAATATTTTCCTAAAGTACCCGCGCAATGTCTGCCCCATAAAAAGGGGCTTTCCGAAATGTCTTGCCTATATCTTTGGTAGGTACGATTAAACGCAAAAGGTTTGTTCTTCTATAGCGGTAAATGAATCAATTTTATGGCACTTCCCTAACCCGATATTTCCTAACATTGCATTTGGAAATGGTCATTTAGCGTCCCTCCGTTTTCTTTTTAGGGTTGAATTTATGGTAATTTGGCAATAGAAGATTGGTTGAGGAATATTTACGATATCAATCGAGATTTGCCTTCGTCTTCTGAATTTATGGGTTTCAGGATAAAATGTACAGCGCGTAGTAAAGACGTTCTTCGGGGCTGTTTTTGAAGGCTCTCCTTTGTATGTAATACAATGGAGAGTAAGGTCTGGTAACATTTTAATCTGCTTATAAAGAAGCGGCCGAGATGTACATTTGTTCGTTCTGCAGACGTAGTGCCGACTGCTGGGCACTTATTCAGATTGGCTGGTTTACCTAAATCACATTCCTAAAATTCTGTAAAAGGATTGGAATGTTCTTATAGAAATTTTAGGAGCCAAATGGGTTCGGCAGTTTTCGGCTTGGCTTACTAAAGATAGACATTTGAATGAATCTAAGTAGGTGGGTAATACATTTCGGTACTAGGTGTGGCGGAGCCACATTATCTTAGTATTCATCTTATTATGGTAACGCACAATATGTCTCAAATAGATAAAGCAGATATATAAATACTTAGATTCAGTTTCCATAGACCATGGTGATGAAATAGTCATTGGAGTACTAATATAAACTGTGCATCTTATAATTGAAATTAGATATTATTTAACATCAACATGTGTCTCATTTAATCCGCCAAAAAGATATCCTTACACTAGGTAATGATATTTAGACCGATGCGGTAGCGTGTCAAGCTAAGTTCAACCGTCGTGCAGCACCGTTTTTTTTTCGGCGAAGTCCACAAGTTGTGGACACAAACAAATATTCCTATAATAGTACTTACCTACACTTCAATCCAATCAAGTTATCTCCCATATTTTTTACAGATTTTTTTATCAAGAATGTTTACATACAAAATACCTATTAATTATTATTGTTTACGTAGTTCACATCTTCACGCATAAATGTCGCTATATGTTTAACTAGCGGCCTGTCCCGGCTTCGCACGGGGGGACTTTTACGTTTTATTAATGAGAGCGTCTGTGGTCCAGTTGGTCGGACACTTGACTTGTAACCGGGAGGTCCCGGGTTCGAGTCCGGCTACTGGACGTGTACCAATGGGCTTCTTTTTCAGAGCCTATGTACGCAACGCAACGCTGTAATGAAAGGACGAACGACCGGTGAAGGACAACACCGTGATGAAAACCCGCACACCACAGCGTGTGGCAACCCTATACACGGCGATGGGCTCACCCCCTGTCACGTTGGGTTTAAATACCTTGTGAACCGTGGGTATTTATTTAAGCAGTGCCTGCTGCATACCCTCTTTGGGATTAAAGGCGTGAAGTGTATTTTTTTTTTTTTTTATTAATATTTACTCTCAGTTTTTTTTTTATTTAAGTGAGATAGGTATCACTGGTCTGACCTCCCCTCCCCCGCACCGCTGCGTTGCCCGGCTGGCTAGTCATGTTCTACCGAGATCGATTGCAACTATTCTCGAAATTGTCCAAAAATGTCTGCCCAGCTAAATTCTTATAATAACTTTGAGGACGGCGGGGGTCCGCGGATTAGGGAAATATATATAAACGAAGTTGTATACAATGTAAACTTCATTTAGGTATTAAACGTTAATTTAAATTTCCCGCTGACACAATACTGACAGCTGTCGCCGTCAGTGCGCGGTATTGGATTCTACGTTAAGTTTTTGATTTTCAACTGTTGCTTCTTTAAAACGGATTCCCTGAACGAATCACTTAACTCTTTCAATAAATTTTATAAGAAAATAATACTTTAGTGAAATAATAGCTTTAAGTGTTGTTTCTCTTTTCAGGTGAGTACCGTAGTTTACCTTCAAGTACTACTAAATTTGTAAAACAAACCAAAACGTTAATAAAAATTGATTTCTCTTTTCAGAGCAACAAACATCTTTTATTTCACTTATAATCAATAAATAATAACGTATTATATATAATAAATTAGCTTAATTAGGTACCGTTTGGGAGGTTATATCAAGTCACATTATCGATCCCAGTGACTAACAACGAAAGTCTTTAATCAGTTCGTCCTATCTATGATGACATATGCAACTGATCTCAGTTCCAGAGGACACTGACGGCGCGACTGGTTCACAAGTTAAATTAATATGAAAGACGCACAGCGTACTGCGTGCACAGTATGACATGGATAGACTTATTCTCTGCTCGGCTTTTCTCTGATGAGTCGTACGTGCGCATATCTTGCGCCAATTAGAATGAATTATGAGCAATTAGAATGTTTAGTTTAAAAAACAATTACCTGTCAGTGCGTATATGGCCGTTATAAGGCCGCGAACTCCAAAACTCGATCCTACGAGCTTTTTATGACAATAAAATTTAATAGAGCCTTAATGTACAATATTTTATAATAAAATGCGAATCTGCAAATGTCTCTTATTTGAAAAATTATTAAAACTGGTACCCAAAGCCACTGTTCCACTCGGAGGAAGTCGCCGAAACTAGCATTAGATAAATAATTGGGACAAGGTCTGTGTGTTAAGATTTAACAAAAAAATTAAAGAAAAACGAACCGTCTTCAACCGGTACTATATCGGGATACTAGTGGATGCCCCGCGATTTCATTCACGTAGTTTAGTGGTACCTGCATCTCACATTTCAGGCGTCTAACTTCAGCAGTTTAGATTTTCCATACAAAAGTTTTTCCCGTTCCCATTGGAATTTCCCAATATCCTATTGCACCTAAGCTTTAAGTGTACTAAGGTAACTGCATCCCGAATTTCAAGCGTCTACCTTGAGCGGTTTAGATTTTTCATAAAAACGTTTCATCCCGTTAATTCCCGTTCCCGAGGGAATTTCGGGAATTCCTTCCTTAGTGCACCCCTACGGTACCTAAGCTACGTTCATTCCAAATTTCAAGTCCCTACGTTTGGCCGTTTGGGCTGTGCGTTGATATGTCAGTCAGTCATTCAGTCAGCTTTTCCTTTTATATATTTAGATTCCCACCCACTTTCCCACCACTGTGAATCCTGTTAGAGCCAGGATCTACAGCGGCATCCAGAATAGACAAGAGCTCAATCAGTGCTAGGTTATGTCGGACTCTCACCGACTAAAACCCCTCCGGTGGTCGTCGGCGGTGCGTGTCGGGTGATTCCCGTTCCATGTCACTAATCTGGGCGACAGCATGGGACCACACCACGCTGCCGCTCCCCCACAGGGATTGTCATTAGGTTTGTCCGGGCCCCTGCTCGAACAACCCACAATCCCCTGTCCCCCGTATAGTCGCCTTTTACGACAGGTAGGGGGTGCACCGTAGCCCTATTCGTCGCCCGGGTCTACGGAGCTGGCGCCAGTCCCTAGTGTCTGGACCTGCGCCCTCTTCTCCGAGTAGGATCGGCTCTCTCCCGATCACGCTCCGCGGTTTCCTTCTTGAGCATGACGCTCTCACAGAAAGAGACCATCGCTTTCCAATTTGTTTCCCCGTGCAGCATGGCACTAACCACTGATGCCGGGGACAGGTTTCTCCCAACTTGGACGACTAGGACTCTACGCTCGCTAGCCCAAGCGGGGCATTCAGCCAAAGTGTGCTGGGCGTCATCCCGGTCGCTGTTGCAGTGGTGGCATTGCGCCGTCGGTTCGCGTCCGATCCGGTTCAGGTACTCGCCGAAGCAGCCATGACCAGTTAGCACCTGCGTCAGTCGGTACGTTAATGCCGATCGCCGGTTCATCCAGGGAGCAAAGCTGGGGAGTATTGCTTCGGGTACACGCTTGTGGGCCGCGCTCGAGCTTTCAATGCGCTCACGCCACTCCTCCAGTGCCCGGAGACACATCAGCTCCCGAAACCGCCGAATAACTCTCGCAGGTTCACCTCTGAAGCGACCATCGTGAAGCGCATGGTAAATGCGCGCTTCCATGCCCGCTAAAATGTCAAGAGGTGGACACCGCGCCAGAAGCATAGCCGCCTCGTGGGATATTGTCCTGTATCCATGGGTGATCCGGATGGCCACTCTACGCTGCAAGCTGTTAAGAATAGCCTTGCAGCTGCAGTCACCGGAAAGGCTGTCGTACCAGACTGGGGATCCGTAAAGAGCCATAGACCGCACCACCCCTGCATAGAGGCGGCGTACTTCTGCGAGATTTTAGGTAATAAGCAATGTAGGGCGCCTACCACTTTTTCGATTCGGGGAATTAAGCGATTGAAGTTCCACTGGCTGTCCAGTACTAGGCCAAGGTACTTCAAGTACTGGCCCACCGGACCTTGGACGTCACCATCCTCGAGGTAGGTTATGAAACCAGATCGCTTCAGTTTTTTGAGGCTCGATTTTCAAGCCTAACCCGGAGATCTCCCTAACGACGCATGCCACCGCAAGCTCCGCGTGACGGATGGTTTCCTTGAAGGTCTCCCCATCGGCCACAACTAGGGTGTCATCCGCATAGCACACTAGGTGTGCCCCTTCGGGTAGGTTAACACGCAGAACTGCATCGTAGGCGAGATTCCACAGCAGGGGTCCCAATACCGACCCCTGCGGAACCCCGCAGGACACCTTCCTCTGATATGTCGAGCCATTTCGTCCCGACCACTGAATCGTCCTGTCCCGAAGGTATTCATTGATCACCTCACGTAGATAGGAAGGCACTCGATGGTAGATAAGTGCATCCTTAATGGCGTTCCAGGGCAATGAATTGAAGGCGTTTACGATATCTAGGCTCACCGCTAACGCCACCTTGCCCTGGTTAACTGCCTCGTCTGACAGAGCGCGGACGCGGAGAATAGCGTCCACCGTCGAGCGCCCCGGTCGGAAACCGTACTGATAATCAGTGAGGTCGGGTCCTACCAAAGACAGATGTATGGAAAGGCGATCAGCAACCACTCGCTCGAACAGTTTTCCCATCTCATCCAAGAGACATATCGGCCGGTAAGCAGAGGGGCTGTCTGCAGCCCTGCCTTCCTTCTACAGAAGAACCAACCTAGCCATTTTCCACAGTGCTGGGAACAGCCCTTGACGGAAGCAGTCTGTAAAGGCCTAGCCTTCTGTCTTGTACTAGCCTTCTCTCCACATAGTTATTAAACTAAAGACGGTATAGAAATAAGAGGAAAACATACACATGATTTTTTTTTGTTACTTCCCTAATATAAATGCTGTCTGCATTATTACAATTGAGGCACAAATTGTCTTTCAGGAGAGCACCACGGGTGAATGCGGAGGACTAAACCTAGCGGGGCTGACGTTCTAACCTACTGCTAAGGCCCTATCAGCTATTTATTATTATTCCAATAATACTGTTCAGTAAATCGTCTAAAAGCTCGGTAGTTCCTCAAGTTTTTGACAAGGTCCGGATAATATACGGGCCCAGATAAGTCTATCAGTCCATTTAACATTAAATTGCGCTCTTCAGTCCAAAGCTCACATTCCCAAAGGATATTGTGAGCTGTTTGATCAACGTTGTTTATACAATGGCGAAGGAACTAATATCATTGCGTGAAGTACCAGTACTATGCGCCTGGACATAAGTTTTTTTTAAGATTCTCTCTATTTATCGGGTTTTCCACCATCACACCCTGATTTACATATCATGAGACTACCATGGAAATATCTTCATACAACAAAAAAAAATCATCATCATAGACGGAAATATCGGTGAACGTACCTAAAAGAATAACCGACTTCAAAAAAGAGGTCAATTCGTCTGTGTGTACAAGACGAATTGACCTCCTCCTTGTTTTGAAGTCAGTAAATTAAAAAGTTGATTTATGCAGGATCAGCCTCACTGAATTTACTTTATTGCGAGTGACTAACCGCGGACGCAAACTAATTTTGAATTGTAAAATATTCTGAATAAGACAGTGCACATTGCTCTCTCTCTATATGCATACACATTCAGTACACACCCACAAGCTAAAGTGTTTAATTTTAAGGACTTAACACATGGGCGAAGGCTGCAATTATCACACGACAGAAAGACGCTTTAATGAGAACTACGGATTAAAGTCCACACTACACAACAAAAACCAAACCGAAAAAATATTGTTCAACCGTTGAAAATATTTGGTTCACGATCGTTTTGTTTAATGGAAATGTTTGTCATCTTCAACCATCGCCAACATTTTTAATTACTAAAGAAAAAAAATAAATGTAGCTATTTAAGACGTGGTCCGTGGTTCAAATGTGTTGTTTTGAATTGTTAATAATAACCATAATTAATATCATTAACATTAGCCCTTACAAATTAGTGTCGCAACTTCAACTAAATATCAGTGATGTGTGTTTTGGGAAAAAAATGAAACGTCCGTTACCGGCGGGATTAATTTTGCGAACGGGATTGCTCTGTTTAAAGAAAATAAAAAAAAAAAGTTTTTATTTAGGCCACGCGGCCATCAAAGCTTAGAAGAGCCCAATGGGTGCAGGTCTGACTGATTAGAAAGGTTGTATTGTAGGCTTTATAGTTGAATATGAAAACGTCTGAAATTGACTTGCAGAGAAGGACAAAATTCCATTGCGAAAAAGGTGTAGCAGACGCGTAATGCACTCCGTAACCACGCGAGCGAGGGTCCTGTGCGTTAGACCTGGGTATTCCTACGTTCCTCAAAGATCCTTGGATCCGGGGCACTCTAGGACCCAGAAGGACTTTTATTATATATAATACGTTATATTCGGATACATCCGGGCACATTCCGTACATCGACCACTCCTCTATCTCCGCGACACACGCCTACAGCAACGCAATCGAGGGTACCTAAGTTTTAAAACACTTGCAATAAAGTTTTAACTTAAGACGACATTTATTGACTAATTTGCACCTTTCGTCGATATTTTCATAATATTACTAGTAGTAACAAACATTAGTGTTAGGACATTGTGTAGACGTCGCTTTAAAGGAAAGAAGAGTGACGGTGTTGGCACACACCAGCACTCTACATCTTCATTTCGTGCCGTAAATGTGTAGCCCTGCTTTACTGCTAATGGTAAGATGTTGTAAAACATTTTGGCTCTGTGTGTAATGCGGCTGCCAGGGTAATCTAAACCGTAGTGAGGATTTGCTACATAACAACTTAAGATAATAATATTTAAATAACAGAAAAACGGAACATTTTAATAAAGACGCCAGACCTGACATTATATACTGTAAACTATCTTTTGCCCGCGACTTCGTCCGGTTTTCACGGTTCACAAGATACAGCCCCATCTGTTAAAACGTGCATAAATTCACAATTTTTGTATGAGAGCCCCTTTATCTATCATAATTTTATTTTGAGTATTTGTTGTAACGGATACAGAAAAACATCACCTATCGAAATTTCAACTGCCTACCTATTAGTGTTTATGAGATAAAGACTTGTTACAGACGGACAGACAGACAGCGAAGTCTCAGTAATAGAATCCCGTTTTTACCCTTTGGGTACGGAATCCTAAAAAGAGTAGCATGGATGGCTCGATGGTAGTGCAATCGGTATAAGAGCTACACAGAAAATATCTTAATAATTTATCTTATGCTTTTTTTTTTCATACAAAAGTTTTCTCTCGCAAACTACCGTTCCCGCGGGAATTTTCCAATATTGTGTTGAAACTAAGCTTTACGTTTCTTAAGGTATCTGCATTCCAAATTTCAAGCGTACAATTTGAGCTGTTTATATTTTTCATTCAAAAGGATTTTCACTATGATAGGTATTCTCGTTCCCGAGGCAATTTCGGGAATACCTATCATAGTGCACCCCTACTGTATCTAACCTACGCCCTTTTCAAATTTTAAATACCTTTGGCAACGTTTAACCGTGTGGGTTGTGCGTTAATGTCAATCAGTCAGTTACTCCCTTAAAAAAAATGATAATGTAGGTCCCTGTACCATAGCTGGGTATGTACATGATAACAAACCACGCACAAACACATCACAATACGATTCACGTATTTCAGTAGTTTCCTCGGTGTGTGTTGAATGTAAATAACAATTAATTTTGTAATAAATAAATTTAAAAAAAGGTTTTCTTTTTTAAAAATACATTTCATTTGATTCATAATGTTTCTGTCTCTGGCGCTTGGGTAGTATTATTTCATGAAAACTTTATTTCCCATTCCCATGAAGCTGTAAATTTCCTAAGATACCCATATACTAAAAATAAATCAAGGCTCATACTCGCGGTATTTGTTTTTCTAAATAAAAGTTTTCCCGCTATTCCCGTTCCCATAGGAATTTTGGAAAATTCAGTCATGGCTTAAATTTGCATTCAGTAAGGTATATGCATGTTAAATTTCAAGCCTCTAACTAACGCGGTTTAGATTTTTTTATTCAATATTTATCCTGTCAACTCCCGTTCCCGTAGGAATTTTTCAAAATACAGCCATAACTAAACTTTATATTTCTTAAGGTATGTGCATGTTAGATTTCAAACTTCAAATTTAACCAAATTTCAATCATCTGTCTTACGCGGTTTATTTTTTTTCATACAAAAGTTTTTTCCCGCTAACTCCCGTTCCCATAGGAATTTTCCAATAGCCTGTTGCACCTTAGCTTTAAGTGTACTAAGGTACCTGAATTCCAAATTTAAAGCGTCTACCTTGAGCGGTTTAAATTTTTCATACAAAAGTTTTATTCCATCAACTCCCGTTCCGCAGGAATTTCTCAAAATACAACCGTAACTAAACTTTATATTTCTTAAGGTATGTGCATGTTAGATTTCAAACTTCTTTACGAGATTTCTCATATATAAAAGTTTTCCTTGCTTTCTTCCAAAGCTTGACGGGCCCGTTGGTGTAGTGGTCAGCATGTCTGCTTCTGCTCCATAGGGCCGTGGGTTCGATTCCCACCGCTGGCAGGTATTTAGGTGATGAGCTTTTAAGTACTTGTTGGGTTTTTTTTTATAAGTATGTATTTAAAAGAAAAAAAAAGTCGCGCGCGTTTGTGGTCCAGTTGGTCTGATACTTGACTTGTAACCGGGAGGTCCCGGGTTCGAGTCCCGCTACTGGACGTGTACCAATGGGACTCTTTTTCAGAGCCTATGAACGCAACGCAACGCTCGTACGGTGAAGGACAACATCGTGATGAAACCCGCACACCATAAGGTGTGTGAACCCCCTATAACGGCGATGGGCTCACCCCCTGTCACGTTGGGTTAAATACGCTCGGTGAACCGTGGGTACTTGCTTTAGCAAGTGCCTCTGCCTACCCCTCTTTGGGATTAAAGGCGTGGAGATTATTTATTTATTTTATTTTTTTTCGTTGTCTGATTTCCATAACACAAGTGCTTTAGCTACTTAACATGGGATGAAGGCAATGTGTGTGTTGTTGTAAAATATTTGTATTATATATTTATATTTCCGCTAACTCCCATTCCCGTGGGAATTTTGCAATATCGAGTTCCAAGAAAGCTATACGTTCATTAAGGTACCTGTGTACCAAATTTCAATCATCTGTCTTACGCGGTTTATGTTTTTTTATTACAAAAGTTTTTTCCCGTTTACTCCCGTTCCCATAGGAATTTTCCATAGCCTGTTGCACCTAAGCTTTAAGTGTACTAAGGTACCTGTATCCCAAATTTCAAGCGTCTACCTTGAGCGGTTTAGATTTTGCATGCAAACTTTTTATCCCGTTAATTCCCGTTCCCGTAGGAGTTGCGGGAATTCCTTCCTTAGTGCACCCCTACGGTACCTAAGCTATGTCCTTTCCAAATTTCAAGTCCCTACGTTTAGCCGTTTGGGTTGTGCGTTGATATGTCAGTCAGTCAGTCATTCAGTCAGCTTTTCCTTTTATATATTTAGAAGATTTAGATAACTTGACCTAACGATAATTATGTTATGACAATAATTTAAGAAGAACATAATTGGTACCGCGTCCCATCAAAACGCCACGTGAATTACAGTCCCAGCAACCTATTATACACTCATGCGAAAAAATTCCCACTCGTGTATAAATCGTCAGTAAAATACACACTATTCACAAAGTAGTTATATTTTTTTTGTGTGTGGCTCTGCAGGCCCCAGTATCACTGCGACCATTGCTGATCTATTGTGATCGCCACCTAGTTTAATTCATTAGAGTTCAGTATCAATTTTGAGCGCCTTTACAAAAGTAAGTACTTTTTTGATACTGAGATTCACCACCTCATCTGATGAAAAAAATATGTTTTCCCAGATGTGTGGATCGTTTGTGCATCAGGGTTCCGCATTCACTCAGAAGGTGTATGGGAGTTTCTTCACCCTCAGTGCAGTAGCGACACATGTTTGTGCTTCGGATGCCCATTTTGGACATGTGCTTGTTAACTGAACAGGATGCGTAGATTGTGTCTACTTAACTCGATAGCATCTCTTGCTACTTTGCTGTTGTATGTAGGCTTTTATGAGAACTTTGGAGTGCTGCATCCCTGGCGATTGTTTCCACTACGAAATCGATACTCCAAGTAGTTATATTAAATACAAGACAGCAATAGTATATGACTTTCTTTATCGCTATTTTATTGTCTTTAAAAACAATTTCTTTTACTCAACTAGTTCTCCTTGATTGCGAGACGTATTTGTACTTACACAAAATTATGTATAAACCGAAATGTTTATTCACGATTATATTTTTCAAGCGATTCTGTAATAGGCTGTTGACTCAGTTATTACAGTACAATTACGATTAGGTACAATTGGAGTGCTATTTCAGTATAGGCACAGGACGCTACACTCTTGAACATCATTTACATTCTTAAAAAAAACAAGCTACTTTTCCAAGAATAAAAGCGTCTCACTAATAATAACCAAAAGAAAAAACATTGTCAAATAACCTGTACCCTAATTGTGAAACACTGCGCAAGACATACAGTACAGTTGACGTCTTCAATAGTTCACATCGCTGCTTAATATCAGTAAGGATGATGGTTAAAAAAATATGGACTATTATCTGTAATCGTCTTCACCAATGAAATATCTATATCCATTGCGATGCTTCGCGGGCTCTTTTGAACAAATGTGGCATAAGGGTACCACACATTTTTAGAAAAGCATCATGGTACAAGAACGTTTTGCGTCAAGCTTGAAACAACATTTCTCTGATTCGTACACTGAGCTATGTTTAGCAATATTGTTTTAATTCGCGATTATAAAGACTGTAACGTTCCAAAGACTGAAATGTCCGAGTTAAGAGACAGAACGAGACAACGTTTTATTTTTGTAGAGCGCTATCACATTTCTTTGTTGCGCACTTTATTGGATAAAAATTGTACTTGTGATACGGTTTCATTATAAGTACATTATTTCTACTCATGACTGTAACGTCGTAAGTTTTAGCAGTTACGTCACCAAACTGCTAAGCATACAATTTTGTTTTTTAAGACGTTGTGGTACGAAATATTCAAACAATACTAAAGGAACGCTGCTTTGAGAGCTAACCGCAAGCTCTCAAAGCAGCATTACTTCAGTAATGCCCCTTACTACTTCACCGTAGGAAGTCTGAATTACAGCTAAAGACTTAATTATACGTCTAAGGCTGAAACGCACAGCATAATTACATCGCATTCGGAAATCCCGAAAATGACAATTCTTAAGAATTTTCACATACCTTTTTCCGTAATTAAGATATTTTTTTAACAATCACTTAGTGTATTCTGTACAAGCTTTATGATTACAATTATCAATCTTGCGTGCCGTGTGGTGACGACGAATAGAATACATGTGTCACCACCCCATCCCAACTTTTCTCGTCTCAGGAGTCGTAAGAGGCGGCCGAGAGAACTCTCCAGAGGTCGGGCAGTCGCGCGATGCGATTGTCACGCCATCTGCCAAGTGACACCACTGCGATTGTCAAGCCGTCTGCCAAGAGTGGCGATTATTGACATTTCTCCCCAATTATCATTGAAATAATTGGGCGAGGCCCTCGTCCAGCAGTGGACGTCATGTGGCTGATGATGATCTACTACGTAGTATCAATAAGTTAGTCAAATAGGCAATAAGTTTAAAAGACGTAGGTAAGATAATAACATTAACCCCCTTACCAATAAACGCATTGTCACTTATACAACGGTTATTACAGGTCTTCTTGAACTGGTTATTTCGTATTTGACATACAACTGACAAGTTAAGTTGAGCTTTGTGTATCTGCGAAATAGCAATTCCGCCATTATTAGTAAGGCCCTTAGTAGAAAGAAAGAAAGAAAGAAAAAGAAGAAAAAAAAATAAAAATAAAAGCCGAGTCAGTTATACGGAAAAAGCCAAGTTCCCACGGAATCCGTATAAACTCGCGATAAAGCGCAGTAACCCAGAAGCACAGCTTTAGAAAGTGTTTGTGAAATATTTGTTCGAACATGTTTATTCCAGCAATGCTTTTGTGAGAAGAGTATCCTTGGTTATTATTACTGTATCACCAACAATCGTTCGTCCACTCAGCTTTTATTCCAACCGTAAAAATTCCGAGTGTATGTTGAGTAAATCGAAAATTCATTTTCGAAAAACCGACGTCATTCGGAATTTTCGTTAACTTACCTACATGTAGGTTATTCAGAGGTCTTGAGAAATTTTAATACGGTGGCATGAGGTTATGATCAAGTTTGTTTCTTACTATTTCTGATGAGAACTAACTAAACCAAGAGTCTCAAGTGACAACCTGTAAGTAATGATAGTGTATATTATGGGTACGGAAAATAATATGTGAATATGCAGATAATAAATGGCAACATTTCAGGAATAGATCGAGCCCGTCGATTTGATACAAAAATTGTTTGAAAAACGTACGTTTTCGATGGTTTGTCATTTGACGCGTACTGTTATGTGTTAACGTTACCCCTCCTAACGAATTCCACATTTTCTTAAAAATTTCATCTCCTTCCTAACGTAGTTACACAGAAAGGACTCAATCCATACTTTGCCCGAAATTAAGTTAGCTATACCAGGATGCTAAGTTAAGACATATCCGTCATATAAAAAAAATAAACAAAAAAGTTAACTACAACCTATTTTTTATACCCGCCATACATGTGAATTGAGTCAGGGACTCATTTCACGAGATTGGGACGATCCTGTGTAGAAACAGAGCGGGGGATATTCTGCGCCTGGCTGGTGGCCCTGATGTGGGGCGGTTGAAGGCAGCGAGTCTCCCTGAATCTGGAGCCTGGTTGCAGGCCTTGCCTTCACCTCACTTAGGCACAGCCCTCGATGACGGCTCGTTACGGGTAGCAGTCGCGTTGCGACTTGGGTACAAGATGTACGATGTGCACCGGTGTAGGTGTGGAGCGGTGGTCGATATTCTTGGTCACCACGGTCTAAGTTGCGCCAAGTCAGCAGGCCGATTTCCAAGGCACCACATGCTCAACGATGTGCTTAGTCGCGCACTTGTATCCGCGGGTGTGCCTTGCACCTTGGAGCCCTCTGGTTTGTACAGAACAGACGGCAAGCGTCCTGATGGACTTTCGCTCGTCCCTTGGAAACGTGGCCGCTGCTTGGTGTGGGATGCCACGTGTGTAAGCACGTTTGCGGCTTCTGACTTGCCAAGGGCTACTAGAGCCCCCCGTGCGGCGGCGGAGTGGGCAGCTGCGCAAAAGCATGCCAAATACTCGGCTCTAAAAGAGACATACCTGTTTGTGCCATTTGCGGTGGAGGTGTGCGGAGCATGGTGTGGCGAGGCGTGGGATTTTGTGCGGTGCATAGGCCGTCGCTTGAGGGACTTTGGGTCGGACTCGCGCTCGGTTTTGTATCTAGTTCAAAGAATCTCCATAGCCATCCAGAAGGTAATGCTGCTAGTGTGTTGGTCACTCTTGGGTGGTTGACTTTAGGTAATGTATTAGCTCTGAATATTAAATATGTTTAGTACACAATATTAAATGTGTTTAGTATACTATTTAATGTGGTTAGTTCGGATTATTAAATGTATTCAGTATTGAATATTGATATTTTAATGTATTCGTTCTGAATATTTATTGTGTTTAGGGGTTCTCTAAGAAAAGAATCCCTTTACGAGGTTGCCACCATGTCCGTCCAAGTACAAAATCAGCAGGCACGTCCTATACCATTGCATCAAGGAGCGAGACGGGATGTCATTTCCCCGAAGTTGGTCCCAAATGCAATGGATATAAGTAGTAGAGCTCACTTATATAATTGCGTATAACATCCTGATTTTTACTTGATGTCCTTGTATTTTACAATGTTCATCTTCCAGCATTTCAGAGCATCCTAAGAGCATTTCAGCACCGCTAGATACCGAAAATACCAGCTAGAGAATCAGTTCTATATACCGAAAATATTTTAAAATTAAAGGGTAACCAATGATAATAATACCTGTTTTCAAAGTCTTGGATCCATAAATCTAAATTTGAGCCAACAAATCATCTGATTTCATCTTCCAGTTACAATTTCTTGACTCAATAAAAAATATCTGGCTCGAAAATATTTTATTGCTATTATTTCAAATGTGGCTGAAAATTATTCAAGTAAGAGTAATTTGAGGAACCTTGAAAAGCAACCATTTACTGCTGGTATAGCGAGTTCAAACGCGTTATTCGTTACTTTGTGGAATAAACAAATGCGTGGTATTCCTACGCCGGCCGTCATTGAAGGAAGCAAGCTGGCATTAAAAAAATATCCGAGACCAAAGTAGCATAAATGCCGAATAGTAGGTATATCAGAATCCCTACCAGAAGTTATTTTCTGCAATGACCAACAAGCGACCGAACACCGGGCTCCGCGGGGTCCGTGTCCACCACGACAACGCGCCCGTGCACTGTGCGATTGAAAAAAAAAATACACTTCACGCCTTTAATCCCAAAGAGGGGTAGGCAGAGGCACTTGCTAAAGCAAGTACCCACGGTTCACCAAGTGTATTTAACCCAACGTGACAGGGGCGAGCCCATCGCCGTTATAGGGTTCACACACCTTGGGGTGTGCGGGTTTCATCACGATGTTGTCCTTCACCGTACGAGCGTTGCGTTGCGTACATAGGCTCAGAAAAAGAGTCCCATTGGTACACGTCCAGTAGCCGGACTTGAACCCGGGACCTCCCGGTTACAAGTCAAGTATCCGACCAACTGGACCGAACGACAGACGCTCGAGACGTGCGATTGAAATGAGGTATTCAATGTTTAAAACGGGTATTATAGCGCGAAAATTAACCAAAGATAAGCATTCAGCTTACCTTCGTTGTTTGCCCGACGTTTCGACACAGTTACATGTGTCGTGGTCGCGAGCTGACTGGAGTACGGCGGCGGCGTCGTTCACGGGTTGGCTGCGAATCCGGAACTACCCTCAAAAAGTCACTGTTTTGACACGTTACACTAACGACATCAGCTGTACAAGTTGATCTGTTTTCCGCGCGAGGTTTAATTTTATTTAGCACTGGCTTCCACGTTGATGATAACACGCACAATTCTGGGATAATACCGGCGTTTTGTTGATAGGATTTTCGGTTCGTGAAGTTCTATCCAGTGGTTTTGCCCGCTCTCAAGCAGATGTTCAGCTATCGCGGATTTATAAATCTGTCTATTCTTTACAGCTTACAGCAATACCCGTTTTAAACACTTAATATCATGTCAGTGCGCGTTTCCTTAAAAAATATGAAATGAGATACTTCCTGGGCGCCACATCGGTCTTGGGATTCCTGGGACACCTTCCTTACAGTTCTGATTTAGCTCCGTGTGACTCCTGTTTATTAAAAAAAATATAAACTAGCTCATAGGTTTTCATCACCGGAAGACCCAAAATGTCTAAAGAATAATTACAAAAATGTGTTGGTCGAAAAAGAATGTGTAGACGTTTGTTCGTATTACCATCCCGTCTGAATTCCGGAATACCTACAGAACAATTATTTGTCAAGTACTCCGTAACGTGGGACGTGAGCCAAGTGAACTTTGTAAAATGTTTTTGTCGAAATTCTGGTGCGCGTTTGAAATTTTTGTCTTTTGACCGACTATATTAGCATAGCACATGTGCCTCGTTTGCAACCTTATTACATACATATACCATGTTGTAAAAACTGTAGATGTTCTGTCGAAATGTTCCATGGTTCGAAATTCTGTTGTTGGTGTTCCGTTATCCTCTAATATGGGTTACGATGCCAGTTTATAAAATAGAACTCTATTCTTGCATCCCTAATGTTCTTAAGTATTTCTTTATACTAAACGTTGTATGTATTCAATCCAGTAAAACGTTGCTGTATTTTATATTGGCTAAAAATCAACATTTTTTTGTAATCTTATACGCGCGCTTATTTTTGAAGCCTTGGAAGTGTTAATATTATTTATGAACCACAACTGTTCCTATCTGTACTCCGTTACATTTTAGAATACATTGGGCAAGCCGTAATTTTGCACATACTTTTAACCTTCTCTAGTGTGTTATTAACTGTGTGAGATAGAAGTAGAAAGTCACGTGCTGTCAAGTTTTTTTCTAAAAACAAATAAACTGCGCCTACTATGCCAGTTCTTATTATTACACACGATGTATATCTATAACAAAAATCAAACTAATGAGTACCTATACTTCGAAATATTTAATAAGTACATACTAAGAAAATACTTTAAACCTTATTATATACATTTAGCATGGTACACATTATAACATGAAACTAGTGCTCACCACTGTACATAAATCCGTAAGCGGTAGGTGGCAGAATAAAGTTCCTGTCACAAACGACGAAACGATTTAAGCCGTCTTCTGTGTACCTTCGTTAGGTGATGCGGCACCTATACTTAAGCAAGGGGTTTTACTTGTTTTAGTGTAGATACAGCCAGAAATGAAATTTCTAAATTAATTTCTGTGACAGGGCTTTGTTACGTACTTACCTACCTAAATATAGATGGCGAAATATGTGCGACATCGCTTTATGCGACATATAAACAGACATCACAGACAATGATGTATACCCCACCCTAAGGTTGCAATTTATATGAAAAGTTATTAGACACGAAGATTATTTTTTTCCTTGTCAGATTATAAAAGCATAATTAAATTTTAGTTAAACTTGTAGAAAAATTTTTTGGTCTACTCAGTTTTGGTACTGGAATAATTTTATTAATTAACATAGGTATATATTGATGTGCATTTGATGTCGATATGTGTCCAATGGGACTCTTTTTCAGAGCCTATGTGCGCAGGCAACGCTCGTACGGATAAGGACAACATTGTGATGAAACTCGCCCACTACAGTCGAGGTATGTAAACCCTATAACGGCGATGGGTTCATCCCCCGTCACTTTGGGTTAAATACGCTTGGTAAATCATGGGCATTTGCTAGCAAGTCCCTCTGCCTACCCCGCATTGGTATTAAAAGGCGTGAAGTGTGTGTGTGCGGAGAATGTTTAGAAGATAGCGTAACTCCTTATCGTACGAATTAGAACAGAACATGTTTGTGTTTATGTAATAGGTGTGAGTGTGTACGCTTGTTACATCTTACCTAATTACTACAGGACTTGACGAAATTTTCACAAAAGATAACCAGATCGTTTTGTCCCTAAAGTAAAACCCCTTTGAGCTTTTGAACACAAACGGTACATGGATATATACAACACTGTTTTTATGAAAATCTTCCTGTAGTTTTAAACGGTTTTATTTAGCTCGACCTGTACAGTATATGTATATTTGGGTCCTATTTTATAATAAACTAGCTGTCCCGGCAAACATTTGTTTTGCCATAATAAGTTGCCTTTGTACCCCGTGTATTGGGAGAAATACAACTGGCAGGTGGATAAAAAAAAGATAGTAGCCGATTCTCAGACCTACTGAATACGCATATAAAATTTGGTAGAAATCGTTAAAGCCGTTTCGGAGGAGTATGGCAACGAAAACTGTGACACGAGAATTTTATATATTAGACTAGCTGTCCCGGCAAACATTCGTTTTGCCATAATAAGTTGCCTTTGTACCCCTTGTATTGGGAGAAATACAACTGGCAGGTGGATAAAAAATAGATAGTAGCCGATTCTCAGACCTACTGAATACGCATATAAATTTTGGTGAAAATCGGTAAAGCCGTTTCGGAGGAGTATGGCAACGAAAACTGTGACACGAGAATTTTATATATTAGATAATAATAAGGATTTTAATTTAAAAAATCGATGCTATCTGGCTTGTTTTCATACAACAGAAATAGAGCTTTTTTACAATAACAATTAAATTTCAATTTCTTATTTTAACCCAAATAAACAAATAAATACAGCAACCCGTACACGGGTCGAGCTAAATAAAACCGTTTAAAAACACCCACTGACTAGTACAATGCCATCCAGTGGTAGATTTTTATCGCTTGATAATTCCCCATTATTCTAGCAGATGTATTAAAAAAAAAATATTTTATCAATGCCTCGCCATCCGTTGGATTCTTTTGTTGGAAATATTTCTTTCGGTGTCAGTAAAATGTGAGGTCTTATAATCTTTCTGAATAACATGAGATTATCTGCCATTCCCGCGACTACGCTCCGCCCGTAGGCGTTGTTTCCTTCCTTTATTCTTACACTAGCTGTACCCCGGCTATGTTACGCGTTGTTAATGCCGTCTCCATGAGAATACCAAGAAATGATATTATGAGTATAATTTTAATCCGTTTATTAGTATTCACGTGAAAGAGTAACAAATATCCATCCAACAACGCTCGCCTTTATAATAGTATTAACGATGTGCCCCGGCGAATTATCAGTGTTTCTCTACTGTGTTGCAACCTTTCATAACAATCACTCTATCTATTAAAGCATTAAAACCCGTTGCGTAGTTTTAAAGATTATTATACACACACAGCGGGACGCGACTTAGTTTTATACTTTGTATTGGTAATTAGTTTAGATAATTCGTTTTATTGATAGTTAGTAATAAGGATAAGCAGCACAAACTGGATAGTTTATGTGTTATTAAACGGTTTTATTTAGCTTTATCGTGGCGTTTTTAGTTTGGATCAAATTTAGTAACTTGAATCCCACTTCCTGTTGACGGATTAACTTGATATTTATTATTAGCACACATGGCTAGTTCCGATGACAATACAATTTAATGTATTTAGTATAATTGTAAGTCCAATTGCCAGCCGTTAAAAAATGGCGGATTACTTATTCTTTCACGATCCCTACAATATGGGTGTCAGATGGAAGTGCTCGACTAGTACTATACAATACAGTATAATCAATTCAAGATGGCTGCCGCTACAAAACGGCGGATTACGTATTGTTCCACAATCACTACAACATCGATATCAAATGAAAGGGAGCAACAAGTAAAATACAGTAAGTACACTACTTAGGTATATTAAATCCTTCATCATCGTCATCGTCAGCCCATATTCGTCCACTGCTGGATATAGCCTTCTTCCAACGCTCGCATGCCACTGTGATTTGTTTTCAGCTTCTCGCATCCAACTTCTGCCGGCCATCTTGCGCATATCATCAGTCCACGTTGCTTGAGAATGTCCTACACTCCGTTTGCCGAGGCGGGTTATCCACCCGAGAACGCGTTCACCCCGACAGTCTTCGATTCTACGGATATCATGGCCAGCCCACTACAACTTCAGCTTGCTAATCCGATGAGCTATGTCGATGACTTTGGTTCACTATCGAATCACTTCGTTCCTGATACGATCCTTCACAGAAACGCCGAGCTCATTTCATAGGACGCTGTGCAACTATGAGCCTAGTAGGACACATTGATTGAAGACTTTTGTCTTCAGGCACTATGGGATCGATAGAGCCCGCCATGTCGATGAAGAGACGGGATTTCACGTTTTCACATCGTTCCTTCATCGGCCGTAAAGTCTAAGCATTGACCTCCTGCCCTTGCGCGTTTTACAAAATCTCATACGCCCTTCCCTGAGGAGCCGAGTCACATGTTCGAGGTTCTTGTTCACGTCTGTTTGAATTTCCACGGTTCTGCAAACATAGCTGGAACGCTTCGGATCCTATCAATTTATGGTTGGTCAGAGCCTGGCTTTCGTCACACGGACCCGATGAGCCTTAAAGTTGATATTCAGAGGGCATCTGACTAGACGGTGATCACTACCGACATTGAACCTGTTGATCACAGCTTTGCCACGTCTACTTCCTTTGGGCATGTTTCAAAATATGTCACCAAGAATACCCTTGTACGTCGCCAGCCCTTGTGGTGGTCTGCTGTAGCCCGAAGATTCTTCGCCCTAACTGGCCCGCCTTTACCATGGTCAGGAATGACCAGGAATAGCGGATCTGCTGGGAACTACGGTCCGTGGCATTTTGGTGCGTTTCATTAGAGGAAAATGTCCACAAACACCACGCTATGCAGGCGGGTCGGCTGCCCGTCATCAGTGGAATTTACTTCCCCTACGCCGTCGGATGACTATTCCGCCATCTGTTGGTTTGCCAGAACCCCGTCTAATTACACCTAAATAAATGAATCCTTAATGTCTAAAAACTTTAAAATAAAATTAATAAGACTTTTTTATGTTATAAGGTTTTATCGGAATAGAAAAGTATTAATGAAGATAATTTACTAAAAGCTAAAAAAAAATTGGTAGGTTTTAGTCTTTGGGTATTGATCAGGCATAAAAATAAAATCGTGTGACGTAGCTTACTTACCTGCCTTATTAAAAAGATCTGAGTTATCCAATAATTGAGTATGTGCAATGCATAATGCATTTAGTATAGAGAAATATTCCCTTGTAAAGCATCTCAGTTATTTAGAAGGTATGAAAATATTTATTTGTGTTTTAAAACATAGGTAAATGCGGTGCCTACCGACAGTTAACACAGCGAGAGATTTTCTATTGTTCGCAGTATGCACTTCTCGAGAAAACTTATGTAACCTAGGTAATTATTCCGAAAATATCAAAATTTGTTGTGCGTCTGAATTGAGGGAGCAGATAAAAAAACTGGTTTGTTTTATATTTATGTATAAAATAAGAGACTTAAAATAAATTTTAAATGTGTCTCTTAGTTCTCACAGCAAACGATTTCAACTGTGAATTGTATGACGTTTACGAATAAAATATTAACACGATTGTCATAAACAGAAACCTTTGAGTATAATACAAAAGTGAAATCCATATCGCTCAATACCATATTGTAATAACTAAAACGTATAACGTGTGCACATTCAATTCTCCAATTGCACATGACAATTATAAGCTACGAAAAAACATACAATATATATTTTTTTTCATAAACCCTCTATTCTAACAGGTATAGCGGAGCAAGATGCGCTGGTTAACAATTTTGAACGGCATACCATTTGAGGGGGACGGGTAAGTCGCCGGACTACAAAATGGTAGCGCTAGCATTGGCCGTTGAAAGACAGCGATTAATCATCATCAGCCCATATCTGTCCACTGCTGGACATAGGCCTCTCCAATTGATAATAGCGATAGCGATTAATACTTTTCAACTATAAATACAGAACTATGACTTTGAATTCGTATTCTCCATAAACGATATTAAAACACCGATGGATGTTTTCGGCACGGTTAAAATATCTGATGCCTTAAATTTATTTCGCCCCTTATAAGACAAGGAGAATCAAACAAGTATCTTCTGTGACTGACAGAAAATGTAAACGATAAAATATTATGCTACTTAGGAATGAGGCACACAGACAGTACATTAAAAATGGAACAGATGAAAATTATATTATGTTACCTTAAAATGCCTCAGTAAGAACAAGCGTTCATTATGAAAAAAAGTTTTACATTTCTAATTACGTGAATAAAAATTTAAATAAAAACTAAGAAATTGTCAAAATTTGTTTCTATCACCACTGTCACCACCTAAAACAACATCCTACCATACCTAATATAAAAAGAAATTCTTTGAGGAGCACATGCCTAGCTGCTACTATTGAAATAGATTCGAAAACTAATAAAAAGCACATAACAGATTTAAAAGAAGTTCAGTGAATTTTTAGTACGTAATTTACCCCATACAATCCCTGTACTGACTGTTACAAAAGTGTCTATAAAATGAAATTAAGACAGCATTGAAGTCGTATTATGATTTTTTATTTAGTTTTCTAATGAAACATAGTTTTACTTCTTATAGTAATACTAGTGGACTCAATAGACGTTGTCCTGTCTTAACTATTAATATGAATACCTAGGGTGGCCTGTGCCCAGCAGTGGATGTAATTTTTTTCTTTCATAAGAACCTTCTGCTGTCATTAATAAGCATAGCGAAGAAAGAATTAGCGAAATCGGTCCACCCGTTCCGGAGTTATGGAATGTCAACGAAAAGTGGCTTTGATTTTTATATCATAGATTTTTGTTAAAATTCAATAAAAATAACATAAACAACTGACCTGACTGACCCATATAAAAAGATGCATTATACAATGAGTTATAAACTTTCTATTTCTTATAATTAGTTACATTAGAAAGACCACAAATTGGGAAAGGTCAATTAAATAACTCGAACATTAAACAACATGCAATGACTGCAGAGACTACGTCGCGACAGTGCAGCTGCTATTGTACAGCCCAACGACGATTTTTGACATAATACACACATCAAAAGTGTCTAGGGATCAAGTATATTTTTAGCTCTTTGTGTAGTTATTATAAAGTACCAGTTGACTTAGCGTTTTAAATCTTCATCACATCTTTTAGTTTCTGCGAAAGTTATTCTATGATTCATTTAGGATGTAAATGTTTGTTGTAATAAAATATTTAGTATTGTCGGATAAAAAAATTGTAGATATTCTTAATTACTTTGTGCGTAAAAAAATTAAAAATTAGTAAAGTTGCGGCGAAGTCGCGCTAAGAAGTCACAATAGTCTTTCCAGCACAATAGTCGAAACTTTATTATCCTTACAGTGGAAAATTCAGAAGTAGGAGTAAAAAGTAGTAAATAATCTAAAATATTTTATACCGTTTTTTTTTTTCAGAACAACACTGATTTCTCGCGTGGTGGTGCTAGAAACTTGTCCTTTATCTGTTCCTGTGTATTTCTTAATTCTAGATAATAGGAAGTTTGAAAATAGGGGTATACAATTGTAGATATCCCAGGCTGTCTAATAGAATTTAGAAATTTAATAACTACACGCGTTTACTATGCGGTCGTGCTAGTAGGTAGTAGGTAAGTATTCTTCTCACCACGGCCATTACAATATCTCCTTTATCAAAATGGTAGAAAATTTCAAAACAAATGGTAAATAATAGTAAAAACACGGTCTATTTTTTACTGCCGAAAAACACTAAACCGAAGAACAAAATTTATTGTCGTGCCAAGAAGTACAACACCCGGGTGTACTGTAACTTCCCAACGTTGAATGGATTTTGTAATCAAATCAATCTTTGAAATGAAATCAAACAAACAACCAAATATTTTCCTCTTGGTTATTGGTACTGTCATTATTACACTCAATAAGACGAAAGTCCAAACAATCTTAAAATTATGTCGTAATCTTCGCTTTCGAATTGCGGAATAGATTATTTCGGCTTATTTTAAACGCAACATACAGGCTCGGATGAGTAATTTCAAACATCTCGAGCACGCGAAGTGATTGGAACGCAAGCTATGTCTAAGCCGTTAAACGGTTAATCCACTGTGTTGACAAAACTGTAGTCTGTCGAGTTGACTGAGGTTTCTCATTAGAAAAGGAAAAACTGAGTTAATAGATTAACAGAATACACTTTAAATGTGGAATAAAGTTTTGGACATCATAAGATACTTCTTATTACTTACTGTTACTTATCAGGTGGCGTGAAAAGTACTCGAGGTCATGTATGAAAATATGTATGATTTTAGATGAAGCGAAAAGGGCATGTCGGGAAAGATACTTGAATACACTAATAATTAATATTTGCAGACATAATACTACGTGGTCCTTTGACCTACTTGCAACAAAATCATGATCATGGAAGAACGAATCTAGCTCATCACCAACATTTGTAATATGGAAAGTTAACAATTTCTTTTCAGCTTTAGATATCTGGTTATAATTATATTTTACATCAATACGAGCTGAAATTTGTATCCACGCTTTATAACAATTTAGATAATCTGCAACCCTGTGGTATGCTTTACTTATTTACTGTTTCTTTACAGTTTATTTAAATTTTCTACCATACAATTCAGTCATTTACTTCCTTGTGCAGTTTGTTACAATTTTTTATAGAAAGTCTTATGAAGCACTTGCCAGTTTTTCTGAGGCGCCTAAAAGGTTGCTAAATATTACACTTATGTCTAGTGGTTTATTTGTATACATCATACGTTAGTTTGTACGATTCTGTACCAGTTCTGTTCTATTTCTGGCACACTTAGCGCCTGACTCTGATGCATGGCAAGACGTACGTTTCCGGACCTGCAACATTTAGTTAATTTTCCAATGAGGTAATCTATTTATTGATATTGTGATCTTGAATTGGAATATTTTGCAGTCTGGTGAAAATTTGCTAGGTGTTTCCGATCGTATCCATCGGCTGGGGCATATTCTAGTACTTACTGTTATTATAGCATCGACAGGAGACGGTTTACCCTGATAAAAATTTCATAAGCATAAGCCGCCGCATGAGCAGTTCATTGACTTTAAGTGAATATTTTAATCGTGCACCCGAAATGTTTATGATGTCATATGTACGTTTTAAAATTAATTTAAACATCCTTCATTAGTTACTTAGGCTTAGGCTTAGGATTGTTAGCTCTACATCTTCATGATAAGCTTAAAATCATATACATACGTACTTTTTACCGAAGCAGGTAGAGCTGGCGCGTTGTTGCTTCTGTTTACCATACAAATATTGGAAATATTTGATCTGTGAAGGTGAACGTCTAGCGTGTGAGCAAGTGTTTCTGACCCTTGGAAAAAATATTTGGTGAAAAAATAATAAAACAATCTAGTTGGAATTGGAATCAAGCTTGTTTAATGATTGAGTAGAGAAGACTTCCGCACCATCATGGGTGTAGACGACACAAACAGCTAAACGGAACAAAACACACAAGATGATCGATTTTTCTGCGGCGATTAGGGAGGCCGTGCACAGCGATCGGAAATTTTCACCACTAAAAATGACAGCGAAAAAACAAAAGTGCATCACATAAAGAAGAAACTATTTGGACTATGGCACAGCCCCCTTTCAGCCCAGTCATTTATTAAAAAGAAATAAACTTAATTCTATCGCTAACAATTCTACCCCCTTAGTGCTGAATACAATCAGCACTACTCTACATTATCAGTCTCAAGTAGGGCTATCCATGTTACAAACCTTAATCGGTGCGTTCCCATTTGGTACCTTCTATTCTGTTCAGGTGGTAGGATGATTCCTCCTACAGTAAGCAATATCTCAGCTTCTCGTTTTACAAACGTACCAAATAATTCTATTTTAGGCGTGTCATCTTTCAGCCTATCATACGCGTACTCAGTCCATTTACTGAGTAGTGCGCTTGGTAACTTTGATACTACGGCGTTCATGAGCTCTGGGCTTCGCAAATAATCTGCTTTCTCTAAGGCACGAATAGTAGCTACGGCGTTGTTTACTTTCAAAGAAAAGTCAATCAGTCCACTCTGATAATACGACGGTAGAGATGGTAACTTCTTTAGTTGTGCCGTTATCTTAGCAACTATAATATCTGAACGTCCATACCTCAGTTCCAGTGCATCCATGATGAGCGAAGGTGGCGTATTCCCGATGAGAAGATCGGTGACAGTCTCCTTGGCTTCTCCGCGTAGGGCCTTACGTAGGCGCCACAAATTTTCAATATCGGAGAATCTGCATATGTCCGTCGACTCGTAGTAGGCGCTCTTAAAATGTAGCCACTCTATGTAGTCGCCACTAAAAATAGGTAGCTCTCGTGGCGTTGATAGTCGGCTCAACAGACGATCTTCCTGGGCGGAACACGTCTGATTCATCATCTCCCTAATAGCTATAGCCAATTGTTTCACATCTGACGGGTTCGCGTCCGCGTGTTCGTGCGCGTTGCGCTCGGGGGGAGGAATGTGCTGAGCCGTCACAGACTCAGCGGGCGCGCAAGGCTTTCCTTGGCTGTTCTCCAACCACTCCTGAACTCTACATGGCACTGGTTCGTCGCGGACGGACTGGCTCTGTTCGGTTAAATCGTATTCACTTTCAGACTCTACCCTGTCTAGTTTCGCTTCCAACTCCTTATCAATGAGCTGCATTTGGATGTTCGCTTTCGCTTGTGCAGCCTCTAGCTCCAACTGCTTACGTTTGGCTATCGACGACGTCGTCGACCTTTTAGTTCGTGCTGATTGTTCCGTTCGTGCACGAGTGTGTTGTTGCAATGCAGTTCGTCGCTCAGCGTGGCTAGTATTGTCCGTCCGTGCCTCCGCCGGCGTGGTCTCCTGTACCGCTGCGCTCTCCTCAAGCTCCCGACGCATTTTGCTTCGTGTAATCATACTTGGAGGTGTTTTAAACATTGAGTTCCACTGATAGATCCGGCTCGAAGGACCAAAACCTTTTGTAGACGACACAAACAGCTAAACGGAATAAAACACACAAGATGATCGATTTTTCTGCGGCGATTAGGGAGGCCGTGCACAGCGATCGGAAATTTTCACCACTAAAAATGACAGCGAAAAAACAAAAGTGCATCACATAAAGAAGAAACTATTTGGACCATGGCACAGCCCCCTTTCAGCCCAGTCATTTCATCATCATCATCATCATCATCAGCCCATACTTGTCCACTGCTGGACATAGGCCTCTCCAATTGCACGCCACTGTGATCTGTTTTCGGCTTCTCGCATCCAGCTTCTGCCAGCCATCTTGCGTATATCATCAGTCCACCTTGCCTGAGGGCGTCCTACACTCCGTTTGCCGAGACGCGGTCTCCACTCGAGAACTCGTTTTCCCCAACGGTCATCGGTTCTACGGCAAATATGGCCGGCCCACTGCCACTTCAGCTTGCTAAAACGATGAGCTATGTCGATGACTTTGGTTCTCTGTCGGATCACTTCATTTCTGATTCGATCCTTCAGAGAAACGCCGAGCATAGCCCTTTCCATAGCACGCTGTGCGACTTTGAGCTTGTGGGCCAGCCGTGCCGTCAGTGTCCACGTCTCAGCTCCGTATGTCATTACAGGTAGGACACACTGATTGAAGACCTTTGTCTTCAGGCACTGTGGGATCGCTGATGTTAAGACTCGACGTAACTTCCCAAATGCTGCCCAACCCAGCTGAATTCTTCTGTTTACCTCGTCCTCGAAGTTGTTTCTACCCAACTGCAATGTCTGCCCAAGGTATACGTATTTTTTAACAACTTCGAGAACGGTGCCGTGTACTGAAATCGGTTCCGGTAGAACATGTTCATTGAACATGACCTTGGTTTTATCCAAGTTCATCCGTAGGCCGATCCGTAGAGAAGAATCAGCTAGGTCATTCAGCATCAGTTGAAGGTCCTGCAGCGTTTCTGCCATGATGACGATGTCGTCTGCAAATCGCAAGTGAGAGATGTGTTCGCCATTGATGTTGATGCCACGTCCTTTCCAATGCAGCGTCTTGAACATATCCTCCATTGCATTTGTGAACAATTTCGGGGAAATAACATCCCCTTGTCTCACTCCTCGATGCAATGGTATGGGACGTGTCTGCTGATTTTGTACTTGGACGGACATGGTGGCAGCCTCGTAGAGGCATCTTATCACTTGGATGTATCGCCAGTCAACTTGGCAACGCTGCAGAGACTCCAGAACGGACCAGATCTCAACCGAGTCAAAGGCCTTCTCATAGTCCACGAATGCTAGACACAGGGGCAGGTTATACTCTTCAGTTTTCTCTATGATCTGCCGCACTGTGTGGATGTGGTCTATGGTGCCATAACCGCTCCGAAATCCAGCCTGCTCCGGAGGTTGAAATTCGTCGAGTCTTCGCGCAAGACGGTTTGTGATCACTCTTGAGAACAGCTTGTAGACGTGGCTTAGAAGAGAAATGGGTCGATAGTTCTTCAACAGGGTTTTGTCTCCCTTTTTGAAGAACAGGACGACCACACTTCTACTCCACGCCTCCGGAGTTCTTCCTTCGAAGAGGACAGCGTTAAAAAGCTTTTGGAGCTCCCTCAATATCGGTTTACCTCCAGCCTTTAATAGTTCTGTTGTAACGCCATCCTCTCCTGGAGCTTTTCCGTTTTTGAGCTGTCTAAGAGCGATCTCAATTTCGCCAGTACTGACTTCTGGCAGGTCTTCGGTGGAGTGGCGTGTCAATGTGGCTCTAGAGTCCCCATTTTCGGGATCAGGGCGAGATGCATGCGATGCGTATAACTGGCCATAGAAGTCTTCAACCTCCGAAAGGACCGACGGCTTCGAAGTGACGACTTCTCCACTTGCTGTGGTCAACTTCGCAAGGTGGCTTCTTCCAAGAGATTGTACGAACACTTTTGACCCCCGATTCTGCTCAATCGCTCTTTCTATTGAAAGAGTATTGTAGCATCGGAGGTCGCGCCGCACGTGCTTACTAATCTCCTGGTTTAGAGCCCGCCTTGCGGTCGAAGTGACGGGTGGATTCTCACGTCGTTCCTTCATCAGCCGTAAAGTCTCCTCGGAAAGCTTTGACTTCCTGCCCTTACGCTGCATTTCACAAAATCTCGTACCCTCTTCCCTGAGGACCCGAGTCACATTTTCGAGGTTCTTGTTCACGTCTGCTGTGGTTTCCACGGCAACGAATCGGTTCTCCAAACTTAGCTGGAAAGCTTCGGATCCCATTATAGTTTGGAGCATGGTTGGTTGGAGCCTGGCTTTCATCAGACGGACACGTTCAGCCTTAAAGTTGATATTCAGAGAGCCTCTGACTAGTCGGTGATCGCTACCGGTATTAAACCTGTTGATCACAGAGACGTCTCTGAATATGTGCTTTTTGTTCGTCATGATGAAATCGATCTCATTTTTGGTCATAGTATCGGGGCTTTGCCAGGTCCACTTCCTTTGGGGCTTTTTCTTAAACCACGAGTTCATTAGAAATAGCCCCTCTCGTTCGAGGAAGTTTACTAGCATTTGCCCCCTATGATTCCTTGCTCCAAATCCATGGGATCCTACTGCCGATTCATTGCAATTCTGTACTCCCACTTTAGCGTTAAAGTCCCCCATAACAACGCTGTAATGCGTCTTAGTAGTGGAGTGGAGGGCCCTCGATATATCATCGAACAGGTTCTCCACCTCATCGTCCGGGTGTGTCGAGGTCGGTGCATACACTTGTACCACTTTGAGACTATACCTCTCGGTAAGTTTTATGACAAGGTATGCTACCCTGTTGGACACACTAGACACTTCCACAACGTTGTTACACAGGGACTTATTCACAAGAAACCCAACGCCGCCTTGGGATTGTTGGTCTCCCTCGCGGAAGTACATTAGGTGGCCCGATTTGAGGGTAATGGTGTCCTCTCCCTCTCTTCGGACTTCGCTTAGCCCCAATATGTGCCACCTAATTTTCCCAAGTTCCACCTCGAGTTGCGCCAGATGCGAGTCAAGCCGTAGCGTGCGTCCGTTGTACGTCGCCAGGGTCAGTTGTTTGTGGTGGCCTCCCATAACCCGGAGATTCTTCGCACCCCCTGCTCCGCCGTTACCGTGGTCGCCACCGTGACCAGGAATAGCGGAGCCGCCGGGAACTGGGGGCCGTGGCCTTGTTGTGCTTATTGTTGGAGGTAAATGCCCATAATCGCCACGCTGGGCAGGCGGGTTGGCGATCGCAGTGGGGTTGTGGTTTAACTCACAGAGAGCGCTGCTGCCCGTTCTCTGGAGGGTTCCCTCGGTCGTCTCTTACGACCCCCATAGCGGGAAAAGTTTGGCTGGGGTGGTGACACATGTATTCTATTCGCCGTCACCACACGGCCCAGTCATTTATTAAAAAGAAATAAACTTAATTCTATCGCTAACAATTGGCATTCTTCTATTTATGTTCCCGACAGAAACAGGATCTCCAAATGGCGTAATATATTGCCCCTCAGTCCTCGTGATTGACTTTTATCAATAATTCAGCACTTCTATTGAGAGCGAGTCGCAAATAGACAGCTTGAACAATTAATCAAGAAGACGTATCTGAAAAAGCATTTTACCAATTCCTTCGCATTCGTTTGATTCTTTTGTGTTGGAAATCTTTTTTCGGCTTCAGTAAAATCTTTACTAACGGATTAGCCTTATGTTATTATTACAACAGCTATACCTAGTTGTTACCCGCAGATTACTCCGTTGTTCAGTGAATCTACTTCCATTGACCTTATGTACATGGCACTTTATTTCGCCTTGGTGTATGACATTCAATGCCACTGAACCAAACATTATAAATACATACAGCCAAATAACCTACCAAGGAAATGTAAACATTTATTACCCTGTTATGGCTTTTACAAACAAATAAAAAAACTAAGTAGATTGATTGTTTCAACAGTTACTGCAATTAACTAACTGCAATGTGATTATAGGTCTGTGTTTGTCAAGATGGCTTGACAAGGCACATTTTGGTGCCTTAAAAAATGTTCGAAGATGTATTGTTTACTATCGTTGGCCCGACCCGGTACAGTGTGCTTCACATGCTTTGGTAAAGGATTTTTAACAGCGCATACTACACACATCTAGTGCTAAGGGATCGAGAACATTTTTAGGTCTAAAAAAATGTAATTTACTTAAATCAAATCTAATCTTCTGGATTGGTCTCCTACCTAATTCCCCATGCCTGTATCAATGACTTATCACCACATTTTGAATAAATTATGAATGAATTCAGTTTTTATAAAATATGATTGAATCTTGAGTGCAATCTTCTAAAATGTACTTGATGCCTAAACACTTATGATGTCTGTACAATGCTACATATTTTCCTATTTTTCCTGCTTTTCTAAATTTCTTTCAATTGCTAAAATATTCTTACCTTATCCTGTACCTCAAGGACGAACCATCGCTACGCAGCTCGCATATACGTTACGTTCCAACGCTTCGTTTGTGATTCGCAAGTACGAATGGAATAAAAAAATATGTAGTCTCTGAACCAACACACTTCACAAGTCATTCGACAACCCAAATCGACGTAGTATGTACGTCCCCTGTAAGAAAAGTTACCGTGACATATACCTGAGTTATGAGGCCACGTCCTTATCACTGTTGATTTCAAGTGTAGTACATAAAGTACAGAAAAAATAAAATTCCGGTGCCAACCGTTGGAACACATATTGTATTGAAAACTATCACTGGGCGACCGTAGCGTCCACAGACGGCGTTAACACATTAGTAGTGTGTTCAGAACGGTTATAACCGATATATTTTACTATTTCGCCCCAAAACAAGCAAGCACAATCAAACACAAATATCTCCCATGGCTATATTTTACGAGTCGGACTCGCGGACAAACAAAATTAACCTGGAAATAAATTAATATGGAACCCATACAAAATTAACAAAAAGAATGACGTTTCTTGAATCCCTCTATATTTTTCTTATTTTAAGCATTTGTTGTTATAGCGACAATACATAAGTATAAACATATTGGCTCTTTTGTAATTACGTGTTTGTTTAAGTGTTGTACGATAGGGCATACTGAAAGTTTCTGGAATTGACCAGATACGAAAAAAAATATGGTTTTGAAAAAAGAACTCTTACGGATTATGAAAATTTTCGAATTCCATGACTATCATTTGTTTTTTGATTTTTGTGTTGTTTTGAAATTTTGTTGCGGACATTACCATGGAACGTGTGAAAATTTTCGGTCTATGATTTTTTATGATTTTCGCTGCTTCAACTAGCGTTTGGTTATGAAGCCCCGTCTCGTAGCTTTGTGTATGCGTGGTTTGCTGAGTTCAGACGTGGACGGAGACACCTCCAGGATGACATTCGTGAAGGTCGGCCAAAAACAGCGGTTACCGACACTAACATAGACACTGTGAGGCAATTAATTTATGACTGATAAAAATATTACCTGTGAGCAAATTCGGACTGTGAGACATTAGGGATTGGAATGAGTCAAGTTCAAACTATTTAACATGCACATCTAAACGTTAGGAAGTTATGCAGTCGATGGATACCGCACGATTTGACAAAAGATCAAAAAGACTACGCATGGATTGGTGCCGTGAAATGATAGCAAAGTATGACTGAGGGCTTGAATCATTGAATCTAATAATCATTCATTTCAAATCTATGAATCATTGGCTGTCTATAATATCGTGACAGGTGACGAAACGTGGGTATACTGTTTTGAAACTGAAAGGAAAAGCCAATCGGCAGAATGGATCTTCCCTTTTGATGATTTATCCACAAAAGTCGAAGCACAGGTAGGAAAATGGTTGCCTCGTTTTTTTGGAAAAACAGGCCATTATGCAACGGTAGTACTTAAAGATCAGAGGACAGTAACCGCTAATTGGTATACAAACAAATGTTTGCCCATAGTTCTAGGAAAAGTTCGTGAAAAGCGCCCTCGGAGCGATGTAGTCCTTCACCACAACAACGCGTCCGCGCACTTCGCCCGGCTGACGAATGCGTATTTGAAGAGTGAAAAAGTACAACTTATGACACATCCGCCTTACAGTCCAGACCTTGCATCATGCGGCTTCTTCTTGTTTCCTAAAACTAAAGATAAACTTCGAGGTTCAAGATTTACAAGTCCTGAAGCGGCGGTGAGTGCGTTCCTCGAGGCCATTGCAGAGATCTTCAAAGAAGACTGGTCCCACTGTTTTACACAATGGTTTCAAAGAATGCAAAAATGCATTGATTGTGTGTGGGGGAATATACTTCGAAGAACAATAAATATGTTTCCAGTTGAATATGTAGAATCCAGAAATTTTCAGTATGCCCCACGTATAATGCCGTTAGTTTTCCTTGGCATAAATAAATAACAAATAAATATTCTGTGAAAATTTCAACTGTCTTGCTGTCACTGTTATTAAGATACGTCTGTGAAAATGTGCAACAGTCACGTTTTTGGTGTGGGAGCCTCCTTAAATATATAATCATATTTTAATTTTGAATATTTATTGTTGTAGCGGCAAGAGAACAACATGACCTGTGAAAATTTTAACTGATTACCTATCATTTTCATTATAGCAGAAACCTTCAATGGATGTTGGATGACCTAGTTGTGTGTGTCTTTTCTACGGATCGGCCTAGGGATGAACTTGGACAAAACCAAGGTCATATTTTAATGAACATGGTAAATGCACATGTTCTACTGGAACCGATTTCAGTTCACGGCAAATATTATTTACATAGGGGCTCGCATACAGTATATATTATTATATTGCAGTATTTTTCTCAGTAATGAAATGAATGTAAATAATAATGATTGCTGGATTAAAAAAGATATATTTTTTATGCAGCATTCATTTTGCAATATCGCTTTGCAAGCAAGCTTTACGTTCATTAAGGTAGGTACCATTAAGGTACCTACATACCAAATTTCAATCATCTATCCTACTCGGTTTATTATTTTTTAACAATTCCTTTTTTCTGCTTACTCCGTTCCCGTGGGAGGTTTCCTATGTCCTGTTGCATTTACGCTTTAAGTTTACTAAGGTAACAGCATCCTAAATTTCAAGCGTGTAAGTTGAGCGGTTTAGATTTTTCATTCAAAAGGATCTTTCCGTTAATTCCCATTCACCTGGAAATTTTCTTTCTTAGTGCACCTAAGCTACCCATCCTAGTTTCTAGTGCCTATGTTTAGACGTTTGGGCTGTGCGTTAATATGTCAATCAGTCAGTCAGTTTCTTCTTTTATATATTTTGATAATTTAAACAAAACTAATTAATTATGTAAACAATAAAAAAATACTACATTTGACACGCCACTTTTTCGCTTCAACCCTTGAACGAATAAACTATACTCCACATTGTTCAGCATGTGCACTCTAACGCACAAGGCAATGGCTATATATCGCGGGATTTGATACTGGCCACATACCTACACTTGGCGTCATTGCAAAAATAGTCAAAGTATTAATGGAGGTCGTCAGCGCTAAAGTGGCCTAACCCTAGACCAATCAGTATGGAGATATAGGAGTATTTAGAATAATGAGTTTGACTTCATCATCATCATCAGCCCATACTTATCCACTGTATGAGTTTGACTTATGTGGGTATATATTTTATGGAAGCCTATTACTGTCGATAATGTTTATTTTGTGTACTTAAAATTGTGGATTCTTTAACATTCATGATTTTATTTTAACGTGTTTTTAGTAAATTACCGAATTATTAAAACTGTGGCTTAGGCCACTTTAGCGCTGACGGCCTCAATTGTATTGTATGTCGTCAAAGATGTGTGCGTTAGTTAATCCGATCCCGAAATTAAGCAATCTGGAAAGTGCCAAAGATCTCGGGCCTATCAGTATTCTAGTACGTAAGGTGGAATACAATCAAGCATTGAGCTACGAAGAACAAAACATTCTGCCAGAGCTACAGCCGGGGTGTAGAAAGGCGCACAGCACTGGCACAGCTCTCATCGACTTAGTAGACAACGTGCTGACGAACATGGACAGGGATAATGGCTCCAATCTATAGTCTTTCTAGGTTTTTCTCAAGAGCACTTAATACTACAAATATACAGGTTGCATCTTGACTTACGCTAGAAGTGGGAGACGCAATAAGTATCTAGTTTGAAAAGACGCAGGATTACCACGAAATAGCTGTCTCCCTGGAAGGGATTTGGACGGACCGATTGCTGTTCGTCCGATCAAATGGCAATGAATATCGGCCCTCTAAAAAATACCAACTTGGGGGTCGGGAGGCAATAGAGAGGCATGCTAGAAGGTAATAGAGAGGCATGCTAGAAGGTTTATTGGTGACGACAAGCTGCTTGATACTCGGCTACAGAGCATTAAGCATTACCGAAAATTTGCTAGCCTTCTTTCAGGTGCATTTTGGATAGTGTGCTATGGAGTTGCATATTCTAATACCTCCATAGCGCTTTTGCAATAGGACAACCAAGATAACGGCAAAACGTCATCCATAGCAAAGTATGTTGATGTTGTTTAAAAGTCAACATCGAAAGATCTGTAAAAGAATAGCGTAGTATTACTTACAAATTCAGCTTCTTCTTCTCTATTGAAGAAGCTGTTGCATGAGAAGAAAGAAACAGCCATTGAAAATGGAATAAATAAAATATTCCCATGAATATTGTAGTATCTAAAAATTTCGGCTAAGAATGCTTTCTTTTAGAATTTATGTTGTTCTATATATGTATGGTTACTCATAAGACAATAGTATTATTTTCGTAACGTTCCAATATTATATTCCTTGTTCGCATCTGACTAGTTTCGGCGAAGGCCGTATTGCCGATCGCTGATAAGGTTATTGGTTTCAAAATAGCAGCTTGTTTTGAGTACACGTTCCATCGTCAGAAATGGGAGAATTCTAATCTATGTATCTATATCCATAGAATATACAACGTTAAATCAAAAACGTTGGCAAAACTCGAAACTCTACATGGATATTGCGACACCGCTAGGCCACCTGAACTCTGTGTTCCAAACGAAATGCATAGGCGTGACAACAGCAGCAAGAGCGATCTTGAAAAGAAAAGTGCAAAATCAACCAATCCGAATACTTTCCGATAGCAAGGCACTCCAAGCACTATGTCTAGAATGTCACATGAGGAGCTGAAATTAGTTATGGGCCCACACCTATAGCGCCCCTACCGTGGAGTTGGCTATAGGGCGGTATAGCAAAAGACAAAACAAATGAGCACAGTAAGATATAGCACAACATAACCGCAGGCAGACAAACGAAGGCAACAATGACGTATGTAAACAAACACTGGTCTAATAACATTATTAGGCTTAGCAAAAAACAACTACGGTTTGTGGTGGACTTAATAACTGACCACTCGCTATTAAATGCACATCTTTTTAATGTAGGATTTACAGACAGCCCACTGTGCAGAGCATGCATGGAGGCAGAAGAGACAACACACACACAAAACACATTCTGATCGAGTGCTGGGATGTGGAAAGATACAGGGCGACCCATCTAGGACCAAGACGGTTGGACGACACGGAGGGTTTGTTGCGGTTCCTAGAGGACCTGGGGTGGTTGGAGTAGCGCCACCCAAATCACACACAATAGACTCATTGGACGTCGAGTTGCGGAAATGCCCCGTATCATCTACATCTATATCTAGTACACGTGGCTAGTTCCGATGACAATACAATTTAGTATATTTACTACTAGCTTTCCGCCCGCGGCTTCGCCCGCGTGGACTTCGGTTATATTGCGGATTAAGGACAACTATAAGAAAAGTTATCATACCTAAGGAAAAATCTAAGTTTCCCTCGGGAATATCATTTTTTCCGGGATAAAAAGTAGCCTATTATTTAATCCGG